>DWNR01000007.1:0-38833 GCA_018250455.1 Polygonus leo | reverse complement strand
CCCTTCCATCAATACCCGATTTAAGTATTTTAATAAAAGCATATTAAACCACCTCCACCCAAAACGCAAACACAGCCGACCAAGGAAAACGAATCATTCGGCCGTAATTTCAAATATTATGCCCCATAGACACGTCCATACCTTCCCATAGACAACGCTAAGCATCCCGCTTTAACCCGAAAATAAAAACAAAAGCATTTCTGGCACGCAATGCCTCAAACGAATCGAATATATACAGTCATAATCACGCAGTCGGGGCCTGTAATAACCCTTCGTATAGAATTAACCCTTTGCGTACTGCAAGGTGAACAACCCAGTTAAAAAGGGTCCTTCTTACGTCATCTGTCCGCTATACACTTTCGGCGGTGTCATGGCCGATCAGAATTTGGGGATTAAATTTTTGAATTAATCATGTTGATTTGCATTGAAGGAAAAATGTTTATAACAGAAGTTAATTCTCTACGTAATTTCTTAATACCAAAAAAAGAATAAGATATTATAAGTCCAATAAGGTCTTCTGATTCTTACAACATAATGCTGGCTATAGACGATCGTCCTGCATTAGCAATAGATGAAACATACGCAATTTTTTTATCTGTCATGTTAATGACATTTCATCCCGCCAAAATTAATTTCTGTTGACAAAACGCCTTTGCTTATGACTTGCGTGTGCCCAGACATTATCCGCAGGGCAACATGATATCGAATATTCATAATCATGTGCCCACATTTCTCTAAAAAGTTCGTTAAAATCCTGGAATCGGTCCAAAAAAACACAGCTCCGAGTTAGTAGCTTTGACATACTCGGTTTTAATTAACGGTCTTTTTTCAATCGTTTGAAAGATTGTTTTCATCGGAAATTCGCTGTACTGCTTTGAAACTTTGATGGTTATTTTTTTAAGTTGTTTGCTAATATCGTCGGTGGTTCAAATGTTTTGAAACAAGACTTCATTGAGTTCGAATCGGCGATTGAAATTTGTTTATTTTCATCGCACCGTGCACTATATATCGAATATTAAATTCTTAAATTTCTTATTAGGTCCATAAAATCTGCAACTAATGTACTGATTCTGATGATTCTTCCTCTAAAAATAATCTGCAATATACATAACTAACTGTCATGGTCTACTTCAACAACTAAAGTATGTAAGTCAGATGTTGTTATTCAAAATAGTAAATATAATAAAAAATAATGATCAGAATTTCACAATAGTATTATGAAGAACTTTAGTTAGCGTTCAAACTTAATTAGTCCATTATGACAACTGATACGAATTTAGTAGTGCAAAGGAAGCATAAGACGTCAAGTAAAATGATTGTAATTCAGAATGTCATCTGTCAGACGGCTAGGGGCGTGATTTATCGGAGCCGACAAGACATATCGATGAAATAGTGCCGGCCGATACAACACAAGTGCACAGATAAATAATGCCCAAGACAAATGTCGCGGGCATTTATTTTGACGATGTTGTGTTCTTACCTTTGGAACTGCTTCGAGAAGTAATAAATTTTACATTAAATTTCCTGTACTATTATACATTTTGGCATAAGCAAACAGGCGTTTGCTAAAATGCATTAGAAAAAAAAATGACATCTAATGCATTGTCATGTTTTTAAGGTATAACATTATCTATTACGATTCCTTATTAAAATAAGGTCAATATATGAGGTTTCTAATCTTGTAATTTTAGCTCAAACTGCATTTCCATCAATTTTGATAACAAGAAAGGTCCTATTTCTGAATAACAATATCTTTTTTAAACCAATATCGATAATACCACACATCGACTATCCTATCTGAATCTGAATGCCGTCCCTACAACTGAAGTTTGACTCTGACAGTTCGTAATGACGTCTCAGTAACGCCATCTCGCCAATTCGATTCCACTTCGCGTCAATCAAGCGAAAATAGATTATTGAATCGGTACCATTTGTTAGTTGCCAATGTCTTGGCAGAGCGCTGGATGAAAATAATTCGAATTAATCTATTGTTGGATGATATAGTAGTAATTGGAATTGTCTAACAAGACCACGACAGGATTCCATTACGAATAAGGAATAGCGCTTAATTTATACTTTTTAAAGTAAAGAAGTAGCAAATGATCATTCGGTCTACCTGATGGTAAGTGTTCACTGTCTGCTATGGATTTTTGTAATCAACTTCAAATAAGAATAAAGTCTTAGCTGTAATCAGCAAATTCGCCATCAAAATATAGGAATTGCTTTACATAGCAATGTCGTCATATCGTCTATGTATATCTATGTATATCATGATCATTTTCCTATGTGATCATGGATACCATTTTCAGATATACAAAGCCATAATTGATAAAATATTTGATAAAGAACATTAAAAACATATTCCAATTAATTATACGAAAAAATCGTACGAACCCGAAGGCGATGCTCCACAAAGCTCTGCGCGTGATGGCGGAGTACAGCAAATTAATAAAGTTCACGCGCAAAAAATAAATGGGTCGCGGAAACAATGAGACGGAAACCTCACATCCTCGGAAATACATCATTAATTATTGTGCCATCGAGCGATTCCAAGAAAGCCTTATTTGACAAATAAAAGGAAAAATAATGGACAATTTTTAATTTTTACAGAATCCAATAAAACTTTCATAGGAACAAGAAGTAATTAAATTCCTGAGCATAAAAACTCTATCTATTCTAATCCTAGATTGATATACTTCAAGTTAAATGAAAATTAAAATTCGTGTAAACATTTAAAATGGAGGAGTCTTAGGAGTTACTTTATAGTTTTTTGATTCGTATATTTTAAATCTAACATATAAGTTAAACTAAGTATTTTACCCTTTTTATTTTTGGAGTCATCAAACCAATCCAGATAATCAGCTTCCAAGAACAACTAAGTTAATCATTTTTATGTTTTTACAAATGATATTTTAATTACCATCATGCCAAGTAATTTTCTTTTGCATTAGACTTTATATAATTGTAAAATATCGTCTCTTTTAATGTTCTTACATTACGAAATCTTCTTCTGATAGTCATGGCTAATAACCTATGAATATGTCATTAATTCTCCTAAATCTCCTTTAGAAGTTTACATTTACATACTAACAAAATACTAAATGACGTTTGCTATTGAACACAGATAATCTATTTTATCTAGTTCACTTGATAATAGCAATCATGGCGACCACCAATCGCAACTGGAGTGATAAACCTCAAAAATAACCTATCAATTGGTAATTTGAGTGGTGTCCACTAAAGCAACCCAACTTTAATGAGGGTCGAACTAACGGATTGACCCCAACTGGATTGGCATCAAAGGTAAAACTGCGACCCGCACCCTTTGTGATCTAGTGTTGCCAGACATTGGCTTTTTAATGGAACCCAAATTAGAATACTTTGAACTTCTATCGTTCATTTTGTATTCATATCTAATGAAAACGAAACTATTTAAGCTAATCACAATTTATATCAATTGAAATTAATTAAATACTTTGACAATAGACAATCTACTTTCCCCAAATAAAGCAGCCTGTTCAATGTCAGTACTAAAACTGATATTACACGAAACCATTGAATCCAATCCAACAAGATTCCTTATTAATTTCTTTGACGTTTCATCTTTGAATGGTTCCCCTTCCGAGGTTCCCGTATCCCACATTAGTCTTGCTACCACCCCAACGG
The DNA here is from genome assembly GCA_018250455.1 of Polygonus leo. NCBI lineage: Eukaryota > Metazoa > Arthropoda > Insecta > Lepidoptera > Hesperiidae > Polygonus > Polygonus leo. The sequence goes on along the minus strand of DWNR01000007.1, from coordinate 35,167 downwards.
GGCCGAGGTGCAGTAATTTTAACAAAACTCATGCATATTTATAAACTAAATGTGTATATTATTTAATGTCTGTGTGTGTGTGAGGGGGTTAATAACAGATATTCAATCAAAATCAACCCTTCCCGCCGATATCTTTGCAATGCGTCTCCCCTTTCGTTTTGTTTTGTTATGTTCGATATTTCGTACTCCAATGTATAGATGTATCTCTGTATTGTGTTCCTTTAGTCTCGATTGGAGCGAGGATTATATCCGACGATATGAAATTAGAAATAATATATTGACTAATTTCAACTTAGTATCACCATAACTCGATCTATCGTTTTTGAATAAGTTTTTACTTTTCTAATTTCATTTTTAGTTTTCGTACGATACATAGCGGACTAATTAAAAAAAATTGAGTTCTAATACCAAATCTTAGGAACGACTTTCTCTAGAATTATACAATATTAAATATCAAATTGTGAGAATCAATAAATATAGTTCAAACATGACACATTCTAAATCGTTAAAACATTGACTGCCATCATAATTTTAAATTATATCAACGCAACATATTTTAAACCGACAGTTGCAAGTATAATTATGCGAACGTTCGCAATACGAAATTAATGTTCCAACGTACATCGAACAAAGAGCTTTTATTACTTTTAAAAGAAGTTCGATCTTAGATTACAAGCTACCAGTCAGCCAATTCTATAGAGATTTGCATATGAATACACACACCTTTGTCGTAAAACTATTAACGCTGCCACGTATAATTTAATACGATACTACCTAATAGTAACGTATTCGGTACATACAGACGTCATATGATAAGAGAAAATAATCACAGACAAAAAATAATTTACAACTAAAGCTTGCCATAGACAAATATTATAGGTACTTGTTTCTTAATTCATCTGTCTGGCTAAAGCTGTCTGTTCATGACATGTCATCGTACAAAGACTGTCTAGTTCTTTTTGCAAAAAGTTGGAACTACAGCGCCCGTTTTTCATAAAAATGTTCAACGACACACCCAAATTAAAATCACTCATCAATACTCAAAACAAAGGCTTGGCCAGACGGTCGAAAAAAAGGAATAAAATATTATGCATCTGTGATTCGGGCATTTAGACAGTATCGCGCGGGACGGGCGTAAATCTTGTGGCGGTGTGAGTCCGTCTGGACCTAACTCAGCCATGTTTATGTATAGATATTTAAAATATTCCCTTTGATACGAATGATAATTTTGTTCGCAATCCTACGCTTCGGGAGCGTCAACAGAAATGTCTCTAATTAATTTTATTTTTCATTTTCTCGTCAGCGTGACAGACGTGTGATGTATTAGAATGTTACTAATTTCTTATGATACACAGATATCAAAGGAACAATTTATTAAAAACGTATACTTATAATTAATTAATCCTATTTTATTGATGTAAAATATTATATTAAACAGTCTCCTTCAGAAGATTTTTTATTAACAACTCTGTTAACATACATTAAAAAAAGAACCATTTGACGCGCCAAACGGAATTCAAATTTCGAATGCATCAGTTCGCGAATTAATAACAGTTGACAGATGAAGCACAGACAGTACATAGACAGTGAATACCATCGACGTTGGACGGACCAACTTTTTCGTTCAAAAGTTGTCTTGCTCGTCGCAATCACACGATATTTTGTAAGGATGCGCCGATCCACGCTCGTCCTTTTGCCAACTGTACTTTGATTTCCGAACCGCTTTGATACCAACTTTTAAGCATCTCCTGTTTTGACGTCGAATATTGCATTTCCGTGTATGTTTAATACGATTTGTTTTGTTGTTAGTTCGTTCAGAATTATCGGTATTGGAATTAGATCTAAACAAGTTATGCGGTTTATAAATAAGTTGTGATTGATTTTAAAATAAATGCGATGTTTTGTTTGGAATTTAGTTAGTAAAAAGTTATTCGTCTGAGATTAAAAATAAAAAGGATGCGACAAATTATTACCTATATGTTTCTTTTGTTAAGCCTTTAGATATTTTTTCATTTCAAGCGATTGACAAGGCAGAACTCATTGACAACCCATAGACAAGATGACATTTGACAGTTTGCTTTTTTTAACTCAAATACTAAAGATTACTCAGATCATCCTTCCGTAACTAAAAAGTTGTCGTTCAATAAATGTTTCTGGAGGTATAAAATTGTAACTGCGTGCGATCAGGCCAATAACACTCACATTCTAGTTATTCCTATTGTGTTCACCCCACACAATCTCCCCTCGAGAAAAAATAATAAATTATTTTAGTTAGTATGCAAATAAGTACGGACCGATATTTCAGCCAACACCCCACAGGGATCGCGTATTTTTTCTAAATATCTGCTCTTTATCGTTCGGAAGAATTCGTTGTTTTGTGACGTTTTCAAATCGGTGGTTACGGGACTTGTTGTACCACAAACAGTCAAGCTGTTAAATTATAACCATTTCATACTGGAAATAAGTTATTTCTGTAATCTTAAATTTTATTACGCGTCGCAGAAACGTATTTCACCGTTTTGATATCTACCGGCGTTGTCTTCACAATCAAAAAAAAATGTCTATAAGTAACGTGGTGGTATTTAATCTTATAGTAGGTGCTGGCTTTACGTCCCAGTTTCTTGGCATTTCTACATTTAAGAAAAAAAAACGCTATTGTATTGTCTTGCCTCATGTTCTTGCTTAGCTCACTCGTAAACGACGACAGTGGAACAAGTCTCTTAATGCCTTGCCGCGACCATCTCTGGAAATATGATTACATCGAATAATGATTCGAGATTTAAATTTGCGCTCCAATCTACTTTCGTTTAAAAATGTCGGCCGTCGACGACCCTTCGACGGTAATCTAGATCTTAGTCCAGTGTGTGTGTGTCAATGTCTGTGTAACGTGTCTGTGTGTGTCGGAGCAATGATATTTAATTCGAAGGGTAGAATTTCTCATCGATTTTAATTTTATGCGCGCATCCCGTCTCGGTATTATTTGTTTTTTATGTAAATACATTCGGATCTCTTATGGCGACGAGTGGCGTCCATTTTGTGGTTTTTACTTTTCGAACGTTTTAATGCGTTCGGAAATTTGGCGATGAGTTTTAATTATTTTGCCGAAGTTTGGATATTTTGATTGGCGACCTAATACTGCTTACATACATACGGGAGACCTATTAATTTTAGGTCCTGATATTTTAATATATACGTATAATTACGAAATAACCTGATATGAGATTAGCTTAGGAAAATTATTCTGTGAGTAAAACTGAGTATGATTCCGAATAATTTTAATAAAACCTTATTAGTGAGCAATTATTTTTGTAACCGTATCCGTGAGGCAAAATCATAAACAAGTCAACTGATATTTTCGATATAGCAACCCAGGCGTCCGCAAAATTAATATACGGAGAGCTACGTCAAAAATCATTATATTTTATGGGCGGACGAAATAAATGACGCTTATACGGTATACGGCGGTGGAAAGTTTATATTCAAATTTCACTCAGTCCGACGGTCCGACATCTCCAAGGATCAATTTACATATTTTCACAGGTTTCGCGATTACGGTAATGTTGGTACGTACACGGAAGCGGAGTATGTTGGCTATAATCGCTTTTTGCTTGTCTATTGTTACGGATGTGCTTATTCCCTTGTTTATTTTGTAATGGCAATATTTTGGGCTACAGTTAAAAAATGTGCTAAGAACAGCATGTGAAAAAGTTACATTACTTCAGTAAGGAGAATCACTAGTTGTCATCTTCACGTCTTTGTGAACTAATTTTGATAATTATTTTTATTGTTTGGGAAGTCGATATGAATTTTAAGAAAATACCAAACCGATTAACTATAATATTTGCCATACGAAAATCGTACGTCTTTTGGAGTTTGGGACTTTAAATTAAGAACTAACTATCAACCACTGACTGACTTAGCACAAAAACACCTTTTAGGCATCATACCATAGACAAAGGTTACACCTCCATTTTTAATTACGCCCGCCCACAAACAAACGAATAATTTTCTTCGACGCACGCTTTTCTAATTACACGTGTGTTCTTAACAATGAAAATTCCAATTAATTCTCTCGAAACAAACTAAATAATATATGGGGTGCGACAAAGCAAAATTCGGATGTATGAACATTTATTTGAGTTGGAACCAGCCGCAAATTAAATGAGGAAGTCGAAGTAAATAAATAAATTTGAAGAAAATGTTTTCATTGAACACAATGCGTTGAATTAGGGATGGGATCAAAAGACCGGCTTGTTCGAGTTATTCGTTCCTGTTTCGAATTCATTCAAATTGTATATCGATATTCACTAAAAAATCATTCAAAATACTTTTGTAATTTTTGTCATTTTTGGGAATATAAACGCAATGGGTTGTAAGTTAATTATCACCTATTATAAGCTTACATATTTTGTTAGGCATTAACTCTCATTTCTGTTCTGATATATTATCGAAAGCTTCATTAACCCCATCAATTTTTTCAACACGAATCAGACAGTTTCTCAAACGTTTTTTAACCACAGATGTCATTCCCATTATGTTCAAACAATGATCATTATAAATAATACATTAGATCATTCAAGTATTCATTAGAGAATTCCCCCACCGCGTCTCCACATGGCTGCTTCACAAAAGTAGTTGCCACAATACTTAGGTAATGCGTGTATGCCCTACATAGACTACAGTGGAAGGTAGTTTTAAAAATATTCATACAGAATCGCAATAAATACTTATGGAACAAACAATGGGATTGAACAAAGCTTGTACTCATGTATATACTATTTATTAAATGGAGTTAAAAGTTTTTTCATGTAATTTAATCTTGATTAGGATTAGCTTGGTCAAGTCAGGATTGACGCTTTGTTACATATCAATTGTTTTATTTCGCAATATTATAATAATAATTTGAGCAATCCATTCATTATAAAACTTGGGTTTTTATGAATTTACAAAATATTTTCATAACCATAACTCATAAGATCTTGTGCAATTTACAACTAAAGTAAACAACAGGACATAAACTTTGTAACATAATCTAATCGTGTGAATTGAAAGAAGTAAGTATGTAAATATTCATAGGAAAGAAATGAAGAAGAAAGAATTTGTCGGAATCGGTTTGTGTCTACAAATGCTACACGATAGAAAATTTAATGAGTAGCCAAGGAAAACTCATAAAGTACACATTTTCCACATCTCCCAGAAACAATTCGAACTCCAATCTCTTTTTACAAAACCTCAACGAACGTTGCCAACCGTGTAAATCCAAATTAATAAGTGCAAACTCATTCCTTTCGGCCGCCGCTGGAACTAGCCGCAAAACAAAACAGCTTCGATTCCCAGACGGGAATTGAACGCATTAATATTACAAAATTTGATTATCCCATAAAAGATTCGCTCCATAAAACTCTCTAGTTATAGTGCGCATTGCCGAATGTACGAATTAGGAACCCTTTTGATCGCCCCCCTCCACCCCCTGCCATTCATTTTCATAATAAAATCGTAACAAACGGGGCAGGTAACGAAATATGGAGAACGATCCGCAATTTATGAGAACGCGATGCTATGATTTATCTCGTAACTTGAGATTTTGGTAATGTTCACGTATACCCATCCATATTTAGGTTAACAATAATTGGAAACACTATTATCAATAGTATAAGTTACTGTAATTACATTATTCGTTCATTCTTCCATCGGTTCTTTGGCTTGTCTTTGGCTTTAAAAGCAAATCACCAAGGCAGTGAAACGAAATTAAAAAAAAAATGCTATTCATAATTCTAATTTTAAATTTCAGCTGTACTGTTGTATATTTTGAAAGTTTGTGTATAAAATATTTTCCCTTTTTAAGCTAACGTGTTTTTAGGGTTAGCGTTGCCCATAGACAATTGTAATCTACCCCAATATCGGTTCAATTCCTACTTGAGTTGGAGTACAGATGAAAGATGCGTTGCTACCCCTTAAGAGTTTTCGCTTCGTCTGTAAATACAATCCGATCAGTCGTTTAATTCTACTCAAATATTCTATATTGGCTCATCATTTAATTCTAACATTCATATCTTATAAAGCCATATCCACATTCGTGAACGCTAGAAAGGGCCCAATCAATCTGTCTGTATGAGATACAAGCCTCTAAAATCTAACTATTGTTCACGAATAGGAGATTTCCATTTGGATTTATTCATTTGTCTAACTATTGTCGGGTGCCTTCTATTTCGATGCCATACATCTATGTATATGTAGAACTTCGTGAGTCGCTTTATAACTCTCTGTATTTCCTGCTAAGAAAACTTTGTCTTCATATGGAATGAATTCTTCCAATACTGTATGTTAGTCATAGACAATAGTTTTTGTTGACCAAGCATTGTATTTATAAAGAACCCATAGACAATTTTACGTTTCTTATTTTATTACGAGCGGGATGAATAGAATATAAACGTTCTAAAATTGAAAATTTTACAACATCAGAAATTAATAACAGCCAATGAAATTCTCGAGAACTGATCAAATTTTAATCGTTCGAAATTTAATCGGCGCGTAATTCCCAAAAATCGCGTTCCGTTCCACGTGGAGCGTGAAGCCGCCATTGTGATAATAAATTTAACGACGAATACCGATAAGAATCGAGCAGAACGGGCGCAATTTTCATAGATATGACTCAATTAACAATTGGTTTCAATCGTGAAGACGTCGGTTATAATAAACTGCCTCCCCGGGGGTGGCTGGAGGCAATCTTATTTCTGTTTACGAATATTGCGGTGTCAATTCCATATTGAAGCGGGAGCAGTATGTAGATACGTGTCGTATTGTCTATTAATTTGAACGCGATCGAATCCGAGGAGCGTGGGAGCGTTTACTTGAAACGAATTTGGATCGCATTGCTTACACGAAATAATTACAGGTTAGCCGACACTATTTGCGGTACGGAAAATTATAGTAATAAAAATTGTCGTAAACAGATAGAATGACGGATCTTATGGCGGATTGGGTTTCAATAATACATGTGACTGCTAGTATAAATGAAACTGAATTAATGAAACATTAATCACAAAGCGCTAAACATAATGTATGTACCTACTTGCCAATAATAGGTACCTACTTAATGTTATAGTGTCATTGTAAACATTAAATAATAGATTTAGATTTATATTCCAAGTTAGGGTGTAATTGTCTTTGAGCGTATTCTCAGTTTTTTTACGTTTTATCGAGAGACCTTCGTTAAATTCCATTAAATTGGTCTGCATTTTAACATCAAGCATTGTCAATATAGTATTTATAAATTTACACATCTGTCAACATTTTCCACGTGTCGAAAATTAAAAAACAACGTCAATAATGCAGCAATCAACCGCAATCAGCTAACAGAATTCCATTCCAGTCCAAATTCGGCCACACTTGTCAAAAAGTCGCCCCAAAAATCAAACATTCAATAAACAAACGTTTCGAACAACAAACAATAAACAAAACCAATAACGGACTCAAACAAGGTTATAAAAAGCGCGCGAAAAAATTACATTGTGTAACGGTTGCCATATTGAAAAAACCGCGACCCCACGCATTAATATCAATCTATCAATAATCCACAAAGGCGTGATCAATGGTAGTTTGATCATTGATCAATCCCCTATTTTTTCCCCTCAATATCGATGATTGTTGATCGGTCACGGCTCAGTTTGTTTTGATTGGTCTCTTTATAAAATTGAGCCGTCTATTGAGTTATCCCTGTTTAATTTAATTTGTTCTGATTTATTTTGATCGTGAAAAGCTTTATCGGTTTAGAGTGGCAACATTTTACTTATTATCTGGGGAGGGAGATTTAGTAGTCACTTTTACATTAAATTAGATTTTTTATCTGTCTTCCCTATTATAAGTATGAAATAAATATACCAAATCATAGTAGGGCATTCTCGTCCTGAAAATTTATTAAGTAAAGTATTTTATTGAGAAGGATTTAAGCACACATTGACATAGGCTGATTGACAATAAAATGTATGTGGACAATCGGCTCCCTTTTGACTTCACTCATCTTAAATTTATTTTCTCGTTTTCGTCCTGATATTTTCCAAACCGAAAAACCAGAGCTCTAAGATGCACATTAACTTCAGAAACATGCCCCCTTCCCGTGTGAGAGATTAGAATCCCGGACCGTAAGAAATAAATAAAAAAGCGTAGTGGCCACAACAATCTAACAAGCAAGAACAAAACTTAATATACCAGCACTCTGCCAATCTACTCAATATAAATTGAGCATTACGAAATCCATCTCAACCCAATACAAATTAAATATTACAATTCTCGTCTGAACCAAACCCGCGATCAAAAGCTTGTATGTACTTAATTACTGCCGACAAATATCGCGTCGATATGCCGTTATACTTAAAGACGGGGAGGTAGGGGAGATACGAATCGTATGTTTTCGGATTAATTCGTTCGTAAAATCGTCTCCGATAAGAATGGCAACTGCTGTGTACTAATTGAATGTAGAATTGCGTCAGGATGTCTGATTTCATTACGATGTGTGCGTTAGGGGGTAACGCTGAGAAATTACCCCCCTTCCGGGTGAAAAATTGATTATGTTAATATGGATATTATGTTGCATTTTAATATATGAAACGCGAGACAAAGAGTTAACGAACATTAATAACAAGACTAAATGTTAAGTTTATAAAGGTTGAACAACGAACAACTTTGTAGTAAGAAAGTTAAAAGAAATAAATACTTCGTTTGTAATAAAAATGATTAGAGTCTAATTAGTGCGTAGGGTTAACTGAATATGAATAAACATAAAGAAAGATGTGTCGAAAAAAATCAATACTCAGCAACGCATCCGAATATTCATGAGGCGTTTGAAGTTTCTTCAAAACAACGCGACGGGGGCGAAAATGTGTATTGTTTCAGAATAATGGTATTTATATGCTACATTGGTTTCAAGGGAAATCACTCTCCGAATCGGCCATACCGTTTGTATCAAGCTTCCATTCCCTCGCATTTAAAACGTCGTAAGACCCGCAGCCGAAGACGTCTTTTCCACCGTTTCAGAACCGAATGTGGTTGAATTCGATATTACTTAAGCTCGTATTGAAATTTGGTAGGGGCGCCGAAGATTTGGTAGAATATTAAACATTCATGTTTATTAGTTTGTCCTCGGCGAACGTATTTGGTAGTCTAAGCGGGGTAGTTTTCGATGAAACTTGGAAAGTGTGTTAACGAGTCCGCCCTTAGCGAATGTAGTTTATTTTGCTAATGGGGATTACATTTAGTCGATTGTGCCCGCGCGGAACTTAGCAAAAACTTGAGCCGGCGTGTGGGGCGATATTCGACTTCGGAGGAAAAGTTTTTTGGCTTTTGACAAGAATATTATTATATTATGCATAATTACCAACTAACTAGTTACAAGATTTAATACTAGTTTGATTTAATTTCTATATTTGCAAAACTTTTTCGTTGAACCTAATATTTTCTGTAGGTTTAGATAAAAGCTGTGTAATTTTTCACAGTTTTAAACAACTTCAAACACGATATTTATTAAAAATCAGTCGGCAAACGTCTACGCTACGTGCTCAAAGAGCCAATAAGCCGGAAAACAGTCGAGCGAGTTGAAAAAGCGAGAAGAAAATTGGTATCGTATGATCTACTTTCATACAGATAAGTAAAGGGACGCCCCACAAAGGCAGCTATCGGAAGGAAAACGAAAGGGTAATGCGGGCATAAGATGCGCATCGTCACACACGGCCTAATCACGGCCCCTGCCTCCCCGCCCCCCAACTTTTGCATATTGCCCAAAGTGCCCGCGCTTCCCCTTCGAACATTTTTGCTAGCCGGATAATTCTTCAGGACGATTGCCGCTCATCCAACTATTGCCGTTCGATTTTGACTTCTACCGCGTCGTAATAAGACCATTGTATCGTTTCGAGGTCCGCTATTTCGTGACAAGTAGACATCGGGATGATCTTATCCCATCTGCGGGTGGGTTAGTGGATGTCGTTTGATTTTGAATTTTGCCGCCTTGTAATAGAATTCATGGCTCGTTTCGGGGGTGCCGGTAATTAGTGCAAGGGTGCTATGACGTTTGAGGGATGCGTCTTAATTGTGAGCGTGTTGTTCTCGTATTGATTTTTTAATGTATGGTTTCTACATGATATTCGAGTTTTGGTACACTTCAGCTAGCGAATATTCGTTTAAAACATGTATACTCCATTTGACGAATGTATCTTTGAATGTTTGAAAAACAAAATGGCGTTTCGTCATTGGATCTCACAAAAAGGGCGTTTAAACCGGAGCATCATTACCGTATTAACGGAATTATTTCTAGAAATTGCTAACCCACATCAAGTCGTGGCAATTAATGTCAATTTTATTTATAATTACGCTGTGACCGCTCGAGGAATGGATGAAAAAATTATTTGAAATAGTTACAAAGATGGCGGTCGACATTGCCGCGGAATTTGTCTTATTCTGGTATGCGCGGTTTATTTTGGAATGTGGTGCTATGATGGCGGCGCCTTTCCACTTGAAAGATAATAATTAGTGCGTATACACTTATATTTGCAGTGTTTAAAATAATTGTGCGTGTTATTAAAGCTTAGCACGAGTTGAGAAAAGTGATATAAGATGAATAATGCGATGTAAAGACCTTATTAAAATGAGCTATTAAATTATTGTTAATAGATGAACATTATGAAGTTATGAGGGTACATAAATATTTCTATGGTTAATACACACTGCATTTACTATAGGGATAGTGTTTATTATAGGGATATTTGTTAACAACCCAATTTATTTTAAAATAGAACCTTCGATTTTTTTTTTTTTTTCGATAACCATAACCTTCGATAACCATAAATAGCGCTTTGATTCAAATCTCTTCCCTCTAACCTTTTGTTTTTGTTTTGTCGTTTACTAAAAAATGAAAATAAAGTAACTATACCCATCAATTTAAATGGCTCTCTTGTTTTATAATACATTTATTTTATTAAAGTGTTCAAAATCTATTATTATTTAAAATGGACGCCAAGACCCCGACTTCCCCGCCTAGCGCAGCCATTCAAATTAAACAAATCCATAACATTTCCAAACCCTTCATGCAAGAACGTATAACAATTAAACAGAAAGGAACCAATATCCTTTTGTTCCAAACATTAGAATCGGAGTGTCCTATTCTCTTTATCTTGTCATATTATTTGCTTACGAAGCTTGCATACGGGTATTTACGTGTGCATACAAACTTCTAGATGTGACAACGACGTTGCTACTTCAAGATATCTGCAACTTCGTGACAAAATTAACTGAAATAAAATTGTTCTTCTTTTTAATTTGTATTACAAAGCATTTGTAAGAAAATGAAACTACTTTAACATCTTAATATCATTTTTGCAATCAATCTATTTATGACATTATGTAAAACTTTTGAGTTATTTTAGTCAAGTAATACTGACTAATTATGAGATACTCGCAAAAATTAAAATAAACATTAAGTAATGTAGGAAGACTTTTATTCTATTTTATTTGTTATAATTTAATGATTATATTATGTACTAAAAATAGCTTTTCTCAACGTAATCATTGTTTTTTATTCTAGAAATTTCTAGAGAAAAAAATCTAACATTAATTACTTTTCGATACCAAGCTAGTCACATCCAGCAGCTCTGGGTCCGCGGCTATTCCCCCTTCTACAATTGTATTTGCACAACTCCTTAATGCTTTATTTCGTCTATTTGCTCAGTCTAATTAGAAAACTCCGGCGACTACTAATGGCTAATATCCAAATTTGTCGCTTTGTCTATACGATCATCTTTCTGATTGTTATTGTGATCGAAAAAATATTATCAGCTCATATAAAACATAGGTAGGTATTTCACCTATAAATATGTTTGCTCACTTTCCACAAATTAGTGTGGAGTATTTTTTTATTTATTTTTCTACATTTTAGGACTTTTGCATTTTTTTAATGCCTATTAAAATAATTAATAGCTATGAGATAAATGTTGTCACATCTTTATTGCGTTACACATATATTTTTTTCTCTTTTCTTTCTTTAAGTACATTTTTTAAAATTACTACAATTATTTTACGAACACTCAGTTGGTAATTTCAAATAATAACTTAATCCTATAATATTTTAGTTGATTTAAAACTTGGAAATCTTATTATTTAGTTTGAAACCTTAAACATTATGAAGGCTTTTAAATATAGACTTTCAGTTAGAACAGACATCCCGGAGTCAATGTCATCAATCTCCGGGAGTAGGACTCGAATCACAGGCCGTTCCGGTGAAGCCTACTCAATTGACTCTACATCTACGTATTTCGTTACTCCTTCAGTAGAAAATTTCGGAAATAACTTCACGTAGAGTCAATCGTAGAGATGCTAAATGTTTTCCGTGTTTAACCTATTAAATGATATAATATAATTTTTTACGTAAACCTGGATTCCTCTTAAATGGCATAAAATAATATAATTATTTTAAATCTTTATTAATAATAAATACATTAGTTATTTATATGATCTAAATAGGCTATAAGGACGAAATAAAATTTTAACATTTTATTAATTTTCACTCTATATCTTCAGCATTTTTTTCTTAGTCTTCTTTTAAATTTATTTTATTGCACACACAAATAAAATTTTAGTAATATTTTAAATAGTGTTTCAAATACGCATAAATATCTGTATACAAACGAATTAATAAAAAACAAACTCAATCTATACAACTTGGTACCTGGCTTTCAGTAATTACATGTTGACCAAAACAAAAACAAAAAAAAAGAAACAAAACCGCGGGAAAGCTCTATGACCGTATTTTCGCGAGCTTATTCCAGCCAGCCGGAATTCGGATGGCAACCGAGCGATAAATATTCGAAACGGAATTAAAATAATTATCTAGATTGCATTGCCGAATCGGTTAGTCTTTGTTGCAACGCCGCTGGAAATGTATGAGCGTACATATAATTTTACCTAACGTTTTTAAATTTCGAAGCTTTGTATTAGACAATACAAAATGGCGTTAATTAGATTATTAATTAAAAACTGATTATTAATTAATTAATTAAAAACTAGACGATATTATTATAGATCGGTGTGTAAAACTGAATACTTGTTTGAATCGAACACCAAATTTTAAATTTTGGAACTTTATACCCGTAACTTAAGTTTTATAAAACCATAGACAATGAAACTTGAGTTTAGGTATTAGATTTTTGAAAAAGGTAGACGATGTATTTATCGAGCGTTATGAAAGTACTACTATCGTACTATTTATGTTTTATAGTCATAGACCTCAAAGATTATATTCCTTAAAGCTCCCCAATATTATTTGAAGTTTTAGCACCGTTGCCTAGTATTCATCATAGAGCATTTAATAACAACCCTCAAAAGACTAAAGACGGGTAAGAAATGGAGATATTTCTCCAGAAACGTCGCAAATAACTTGCAGTGGCGACAGAACGACATTTATTTAGTCGCAGTCAATAGAACACAAAGGGCCAAGACGGGGCGAGCGCACTATCTGCCGTACAATTTTAATTGCAACAACAAAACGATATTTTATAGTCTACTGCTTTTTTCTTCAACCTGCACTGCTGCGGTGCCCGGGCGATGCGGCTGCGGTACGCGGCTTGCGGCTGCGGCATGCGATTAACTTTTACTTACTTTACTTACTTATTGTATACGAAAATATAACCTGTACGTATTCTCTAAGTACTACCAATATTTACTATTAAAATGATGAAGTAATAAAAGTATATTAGAACAAAATATAATTTCTCGTAAACATTTTTCACAAACGAAAATCTTTGAATGGGTAGGTAGTTAATATAAGTCAATACAATTATAAATTAATATTAGTATAATCTACTTTGAACAAAGGATTTAATTGTGGAATCTGTTGATTCATTTTATTAGGTAATTATAAGGTAGTCATCGTATTAAGAGTACCTACTTGTTTCTAGGGGAAATAACTGATTAATTCTTTTACACTCATAGCCGCATCCGCCGCAGCCGCAGGCCGCAGTGCCCGCACTAGGTACCATTACTCAAAATAATCTAGCACAGATATCTCCACGAAAACACCAAGCCCCATGATGCATGCCTCGAAAACGCGAAAGAATAAAATTTTCGTTCCGCAATTACTTTCGCAATTCTTTTAATCCCGAATGACGTAAATGTAATGGTATTCGCGTGACCCGAAGCGTTGGCTGACCAATTTGGGGTGGTCTATGGCGAAAATACTGCACCACAGACAGCTAAGGTGTGGCGACTCAGCCTTATAAATTGCAGTTGAAAGCATTCATTTGCAACCATATATAAATCGGGGATACATAGGAATTATCACGATTGAAAACATGAAAAATAAAATGCAATTTGTTTGTAACGTTTTCACGCCTTTAACTACTCTGCCTATTATCGTGAAGTTTCGTACGTGCATTGCCAAGGAAACAAAAGACATAGGATACATTTTATCTAGAATCAAATACTTTTTCTGAGGTATAGAAACATTTATTGCAAATAGAAAATACATAATAAATACAAACTGTGTAAAGCTTAGCAGAAGATAGTATCAAATAATTTGAATCACAATAACGACAATACGACAAACCACAAAACTGACAAACAAACGATATCGACTACCTAGCCAGTAACCAGTCATCCATAACGTGAACTTATAACCGCAAAACAAAACTTAGTTCCCCATTCGGTTTTATAACTGCAACGATAGACAGGCAATAAATGAGCCCCAGAACTTATAATTGCTTCATTTCGTTGTAGACCGCCTCAAAACTACAGACAATTGCATTTCGATTGTCTATACGAACTATATTCGGAACAAACACCCGCTAATGTCGAAAGAACAGTCGAATAGGCCAAAAAGGCGAAATAACGTCAACTGTCAGCGCTGGAAACTAATCAACGAAGCTACTAAAGGTTCTTGTCAATGTTTTTCGAACACGAAATCCGAGCGCGCGAACATCAAAGTGCATAGACAAGCTTCCCGCCAATTTCGCCGTCAACGTCAAATATGACGCCATATTTGCAAATGTCAAAAGAAATCGGCACAGAATTTTGCGCTCTATTCCGTCGTAGTGAAAAACAGAGTGCAATCCTACAATTCAGTCGGATGATTTTTATCATGCACGCTCGCATTCCGATCACGCCCGCCTGATTGATGCTCGTGACGTCTGTTGTCAATCAACATGTTTATTTTATAAAAGCACCGCGGACAATTGCCGTGAATATTTATGAAATGTGACTGAAGTCGTGACAATCCGCTAAATGGCCGATAAATTTCGCATTTTAATTCCCATAGATGCGCCGACTGACGGTGCCCGTCATAATTCGTATGAAATGTAAAACGGACGGCTGAAATCTCTTTTCGAGATTCGAAACTCGTGTCCGGCCGTTCAATCATTCACGTCATTTATCATTTTTCCCCGAAATGAAACTCGCTTCAAACTATACAGTGGCTACGCTAGATGTCGAAAAAAGAAACGAAGAACTCTCCGTCCGTAGAAGCTATCCGGCATCTTTTTGTTTTTGGCAGTTGGTACTCGGTAGATTTCGGCGCCCGAATTTGGTGGTATTCCGTGGCGGTGAATTCTCTCGGAGCATGCGAGCTCTTAAATTTCGTCGGCTAATAACGGTTGCCCGCCAATTCGCTCATGTTTGACCAGTTTGACAGATCGCCGACATGGATTCCACTTTGTGACGGCAAAATGGCGTATTATGCGTTTTTTATTCGCCCACTTGTCTTTCATCACTTCTTTTGTGATTGAGCCCTGTACAAATTTATGACGATGGATTGTCAGGGGTCGAATTGGTTCAGTTTTGTTTCTTTATTAAATCTCTGCGTGGCTATTGACATGCTTTCTCATTTCCCTGTGTTTTTCACGTCTTCGTTTTTCGGGTTGCAAGATAGAATGTGCGGTCTGTTATTGTTTCGTGTTCATATCTACAAAGGTTAGCAAATTGCTTTCACAATGTTTCGTTGATAAATCTGACCACTCAATGACGAATACTTTTGTAAATACGGAGTTTCTTCTGGCTATGAAAATGTTTTCTGAAGTAATCGTGGATCTTCGGTATTTCAGAGGAGTTGCATAGACAACAATTTTGAATAAATTACCTTTTTCTTGCTGTTTCCACCACTTTCTGTAATGAACACCTAAAGGATTAGAACCTAAGTTTGACTACAATCCCGTTGAAACAATAAAAACACTAAATTGGAACTCGCATGTATGTATATATGTATATTTTGTGCTACAATTAGATCAAAGCTAACATGTTCTTTGTTTTTTTTTGGACAAAGATAGCAAACGAGTATGCACTTGATGGTAAGTGGTCACTACCGCCCATGGACGTCAGTAATCATTCCCAAGTACAATTAAATCATAGTTAAGTTTGATCACAGATACGTTGGCACTCCTGAGGACTTAGATGTTCGCCTCATGTAATGTGTAGCCAGCACAAAACCAGTGTACATATAGATTCATATATTTACGAGAAAATCTCAACACATGTATACTAAGTACTAGCTAATATCTCAACATACATAAGTACCTAATACTGTGCTAAATCCGCAAATCTAAAACGAAAAGAATCGTTGACGAAAGAACAGTATTGCTTTCCGGTTTAATCTGCACTCAATGAAGATCGGTCAACTGATGCTGCGATGGAACGGCTGGTTTTAATGAGAAAATCTCCAGTCGTTGTTTTCCTTGTGGACGCTGATTGCTTCTCACGCAAACATTATTGCTGCGTTCTTCGCTGTTCGGGCATTTCCGAGCTTATGAATTTCATGTATTGGTGCAGGGCTTTGGTCGGTATAAAGATCTGTAGTACATTGCTCTGGATTAATTACCGTTGCGGTTTCAGGGTTCTCAGATAAACCTATTTTTTTATTATCCTCATTGCCTTAAACGACTCTAAACCGGTTGTAAAGTTATTTGTACAATTATTCTACTCTATATCTTTACCTATTGCAATGATTACCTATTTTAATTTTGAATAGATTTTTAAATCGGTGGTGATTTTATGTGGGGTGTAAATTTGTAGAAAAAACCAACACTAGAAAACTTGTAGATTAGGATGAACATTCTCCTATTCAATTTCTATGTTTTGAACACGATTTTGTAAATACTTACCCTAATAATAATATTATCTTTAGAGTCAATGAAATCATAATAATAATCATTAAAACTTGGTGAAATCTTGGTAGACCTTTACGAACACCCAAAGCGAGGTGACGTGGTCCTATAGTATCATTCTGTAGTATGTCGTATTATCTAGCTTGGTATTCGCTTACACAACGAATAGATTGTAAAATTCTCCCTCCCATTCTTCGTGATACAGCCACGGTGTCGCTCGTAAATCTGATACGTCGCTGTTTTATCCTACTCCTGTGACACTTAGTACTGTCCTACATTCTTCATCATCAGCTAGAACTGCCTTTAGCATCAGAGATGGACTACACTCAGTATCAGAAGTACTTAGGTCAAAGTTAAAGATGTCCTGCGGATTGTGGATTGTTTATATTGGACATTGGAATTAGTAGATTTACATACTTTAGATTTTTTTCAAATTCCTCAAGTACATATTTTTATATTACACTTTGATCCACATACATATTATTTAACAATAACATATACATATAATAATTTATAGATATTGCATTTGAATGCACAACCCGTAACGATGCCTAATGAAGGTATAAATTAAATCCAGCAAAACAAAATGTAACAATTGACATGTATACATATAGAAATACAACAGTAGCTAATAAAAGAACGCTAACGTTGATTTGGATTTGACCAAACCCCGCAAACGCGTTTTAAAACCCAAAAACAGCACGTGGCGCTGGACCCACAATTAAACTAACCCGAGCTTCAGTAAAAACCTGCGAGTGTGACGCTCGCAACATAATTGTCCTCAGTAATGATTGTAGGTAATTGTCCGGCCTGCCCTTTAACCCTTCAGAAGGAATGGCCCTTCGGAAGTAAGTTGCAAGTAGCAGCGGCAGCGGAGAGACTCGTCAAAATAAATATTTGCTTAAATCCTAACAAGAACCTTGTGAAAAACCAGATTTAAGTTGAAAAGAAGAAATGATCAATAGTGATAAAAAGAAAATTGCAGTCTTTTGTTTGATGTAAAATGAAATAATGAACAATTGAATGAATGGCTGCTAGAACTATTCAGTTAGGCTCCTCTGTTTCTAGGAGCCTGAATAAAGAACTGAACTTACTCATCTATCTTTTAAATTTGAAGATACAGAGCTTAATATTGAAGGTACTAATGTATTTGTTCACATATTACCTACACATTAAACTTTTCCACCTTCCTAAATGTGATTTTCACCATTAGATCGTTGTGTTGCTTACCAAATAGCCCAGACTCGCTACCTCCTCTCCCTTGCGTCGTACAAGTAATAGCGGTCAGTGCAGGGCCGAATTAAGACAATAATTGCCCGCGGTTTCGTCCGGAGATTCGTTTCGCCTAATACTTTTTATGTCGTGTAGTATTTGAATGGGATGCGTACATGCTTTTATTGTCGCCTTTGTTACCATCCTTGTCCGTCCCCGTCCATTAAACTTGAAAAGTTGTTGTTTTGACAGCGTATAGCTACACTTATGGCTACATTCGCAATTGTTGTAGTCATTAAGACGTAATTTAAAAAATAGATGTCCTATTGTTGTAAGATGGTGCAAGATCATCCCAATTTGGGCTTTCAACAAAAAAGTAATAGTAAAAACTTCGTTCGGGTGCATATTTATGTGGTCACTTTTTAATATTTTTCCTTATTTTTGATTAGGAAAACCTTGGTCAAAATGTTTGGAATCAATAGTTACTTTTAAATGTGTGAATATTTTATTTTAAAATAGGGGACAACTGTCTTTCAAGGCTGGCAACATAAGTATAATTGGAACCCCTGCTTGCCATACACGTGCTCATACACAATGATAACTATCATGATAAATCTGTCGATAGATATTAGGTACTGTTGCTCCATTTTTGTATTTTTATAATATATGCGGAAGCCCACCTGAAGGTTTTCTTTTCCATGGACTTTTGTAATCAAACCTTGAAGTCCTACATAAGGCTAAAGATGTGCTGCTACCCCTGAGAACTAAGATATCCGCCTCGTGATTAAGAATGATCGGCAACCACATCTCTTCAACAGAAATGATATTACTGAAATAGTTTTACGACAGATTATGAAGTTTACTTTTGCCTAATATTTTGTACTTACCTTACTTTACTTACTGGACAGCCATAGATAGATATAGTATCTATCTCCGACCAGACCAGACCAAGATAATTCTTGTTGTCCGACCATGTAGCGCGCTTTGCATTAACAGATACCCAAAATTATAGACGCTTAGTTATCTGTAATTCATCGAGGACTTGTGAACTGAGTCGAAAACTTTAAAATACTTTTAATCAAAATACATTAAGAACAATGTTATAACTTACCACTCGAATTTCCTTATCAAAAATCCAAACATTTTAATAAATCCAGCGAGGTAATAAATCTGATAATTAAAACAATAAAAATAAATAATTAAATGTGTTTGTTCGCTTTCGTAACATACTCTTTATGATGCCATTAACGGATCTAAAAAAAAGATTTATTGTATGCCCCGACGCATTATGTCAAATGTTCAAGGCTTCGACTAAACAATATTTGCTATAGCATTTGTCACTGATATGTTCTACAGATATAGATGTCAAGGCGACATCTTACCAAGCGATTTTGAACTCTATACCCTTAGTATAACGACTTTACATTTATTTGTACTCCATGTGCTGCCAACATGAAAGAGTACAATGTTTTGATGGTAATTATCTTGTCTATCAACTTATTATAATTATTTTAATGTAAGAAATTGCCCGAAAGACTCGTGTAATTCAAGGTCGGTGTAGAAGGTCAGATGACAATCGCACCATAAAATTGCCATTGGATTCGAACCCCGGCAGGAAGACGGTTCGTTAGATGGTAATCACCCATCGGAAACCTTGGACATGATGACGCCACTGACCTACAATACTTTTGTTATTGATTACTTATATCGATAAACATACTAATTCTTTGGTGTGTTAGCATAGTGGTTTAATCTTTTATATTTGGGTGTGAGGTTGAAATTCCAGGCACAGACCTGACTTTACGATGTTATAGGTGTATGTAAATTAAACGATAATTATCACTTACTTTTCCTTGAAGGATAACGTCGTGACAAAACCTATGTGAGATTACATTAAAAAATAAATTATTACGATTTAAACACTTTCTGTACATCATCAGGAGATGTTATGCACGCACACAGAGACAATTACACAAATACCTAGACCCAGAACATAACAATAGATTCAGATTTCCGTCTGACCGGGATTCGAACTCAAGACCATCTGCGCGTCAAAATGGCACCCGCTACATGGTCATCAAAACATTTTGAAACAAAACTAACCCACAGACCACATTGTCTTTACTACAGCCAATAAACACAATCGTGACCATTTCAACATAAAATCACACTTTCAAATAAACTTCTAGGTAGCGACACGAGATCCTGCTCCTGCATTCCTGGGCGCCTGGCCCCCCGCCAGCCGCTGCTTCCTGGAAACCATTACCCTTTTACTGTTAGCCTTACTCCAACTTAGTTTGGACTTCGGCTTTGCTTGCCAGAAAGCAGAACATGTTTAAAACGAATAAAACCTTGATTTATCGACTTTATTAGCACTTGAGCAAAAGTGCTACACTTTTGCGCAGGTCTGTAAGGTGCAGTTCCCATTCAAATTTGAACAAGAAATGACTATCGCAGCTCTGGGGTTTTACAAATTAACCTACATAACCTTAGCAAACGAGCATACAGACTACGTGATAATGCTCTCCGCCGGCCATGTTCAGTTACAAGCAACCCAAGTACAACTGGGACGTATCTAAAGTTGACCACATAGCCCAACTAACCAAGCCTCACCAAATCCGCAACACAGGAGCAAATTAGCGATTTTACAGTTTTGACGATACAGTGCCCTGTAGAAACCAAGCCCTGGTCCGTTCTACGTCACTGACTGGCTTAACCAAGGTTCAGGTAGAGTTTCCGCTGCATCCATCTGCAGATATCCATCTTCACGGTCGAGCGCGCGACACTTGGCGGCTACAATTGATATCTACCGAAGGTCGACAAATAATACGGTGGGTGATGCGATTATAGCTTAGGAATGAGGGAATTGGAAGCTATGCTATGCTAAGATTCACTCCAAATATATAAATAGTTTAACCGACTTCAAAAAGGCATTTAAATAATTCCAAAAAAATGGTTATCAAGTCAGTAGATAGCTTTATATTTTGATTGTTCTTATACTTACGATGTTTATGATTGATTATTGTTAAATAAGGTTAATTTGGAGGCTGCTATCTATAAAAACTCCATCCATAAGATAAGAGTTTTAATAAACATATGCGGTAGATGACTGAATTGAACTGACAGACTAAAACGTGTTGATAAAGTAACAACTATATAATTAATAGCTAATAGCTTGATATACAAACCATACCTAACATGCAATCATTCAAGTAATTGTATGTTTTGTGTGTAGATCAGAATATTACATGCGAAGGAAGAACATACAATACATACCTAATTGGTGCCAAATTTCACAAGTCTAATAGAAATTTAAACTATCTTCAGTCTCAAGTTGCACCAAGTTATACATACGCACAAAATTTCTTTATCATCGGTATAATAGGATCTAAGTTTATACCAAATATACAACACGACACGAGATGTTTATATATAAAGATAAATATATTATATTCTATAGTTTGGAGGCTTTATGTACATAATTACATGAATCTGATTGCTATTGCCACGTAACATGGCGGAAGATGGCGGCTATCGGGGATCTCTGAAATAATCACCCATTGTCTTACAAACCAATAAGTTGGCGGTTTAATCTTTTATCTTTGTAATACATACTCTATTATGTAGTGACAACCCGTGTGACACGCCTACATAGGTGTTTAGGAGGTCCCGAGTTCGATTCTTGATTAGTCTAAGATGTAATCTAATTATTCTATTTTATTTGAGCTATTGCCTCATAAGTCTTTGTTTATGCTCTTTGTATTCCCTACCTACCTCTAGTATAGATTGTCTATTTCAATGTTAAATTGTCGAGATAAAATACTTCAGATATATCAAAGATTAAATACGTATACATTTTACAACGTTGTAATTACTATCTGTATATATAACAAAGAAGTAATTACGACACTACATACATACATTACCAAGAATTGTAGCTATTTACTGCTTACATTTAATTACTTCCAAAAAATCACGCAAAATCTCCCACAATAAAACGTATTGGGGGCCGTAAAAACTATAACATTAAGGTGTTCAAGAACACGTCACAAGATGGAGATAAAGATGATTAGTTTGCTCTCATTTATTTGACTAATTAGACCGAGATACGATATCGCTTGTTTGAACAGCGACAGGTTGTAAGCTATTTATAATATATCATTTAAAAATGGGTAGTTACGTAAAATGTACTATATAGAATTTTGTATTCAGGATCATTTGCTATCAATAACTACCTTTTAATGATTTGTGGACATCAGTCATTGGGGATATTATCAATCCCTAATACGATAAGTCTTACCTTAGGTACACCACTTAATAAACATGACGTGAATACCTTAGTCCTAAGGGACACCTAGTATGATAAAAATACACTCATAAACTTAGGTGTTCGCGTCCTGTTTAAGTATAGCTCGCTTTACCAAACATGTGAATTGCACTACTACGAATTAAGGATGGTAGTACCTTTCTTATCGAACTGTAAAATTTCTACAACTATACCTTATATTCCGACCAACTAACATCTTTTCTACCAATTTCTAGCGTCAACCCTAATCATAATTCTCTTTCCAGATCGCCCAGTTAGTGGACGACGTGAGACGTCTCCAAGCGTCATTGAACGCACTCCAGGAGGCGCACGCTCAACAGCTGCAGCGGCTGGAGGAGCGGCTGGACGAGAAGAAGCAGCACATCGCCAGGCTGGAAGCAAGGCTTGACGCCCAGCGGGACTATGACGAGCTTAAGCGGGAAATCAAGTAAGGATTGGTTCAAGTTACAAATCTCTAGTTTTGGGAATAGAGTCTACATTGGAAGTATGCTTGGGCAATTCATGTTCTTTAGAATTTGAAAATGTAGGACAGTTTATTATTCCTTTATGAGCATTTCACCATGAGTCTTTCAGTTTTTAAAACGCACTATCATACCTGAGATAAGATACCTACTCAACATTCTAAACTTTGCTCTTAATATACATAGATGAAACTGAGAAAACGTGAGCCTATTTCGAAATATCTTACCGTATTTGCGTATGTCAGAAACTGAGCTCTAAAACCTTATTTATTTGATGATTATCATATCATTTTTCTTCACGAATCATTACATTTCAACGTACAGTAGACCATCACACCCTAATCCGTTTACGCACTAAAACATTGTCCTTAAAACGCAAACACCGCCACGAGGAAGGGAAAGCTCATATTCAAGGCGTGTTAATAAACTTGATAAGACTATCAGTTCGTTCACCTCACAGATTACTCTGTTTGGGCTGAACTGTTGGGCAACATTGCCTTGGCTGCGGCCAAGGATCTGAAACAATGGAGGATGCACATGTTTTATAGAATTAATAACACTTTGATTTGAAGCCCTGAAAGCAATTCCTTGATTACGAATGCGTGATGGATTGGTTACATAGTCCATAGGCGATTGTGCCCTCTTTTGTAGGTGGACTGTAGGGTCGATTGCCAGCTGTCAAACCCAAGTATAACTGAATCCTACCCTAGGTTCACCACAGATGCCTAGCTTTTCCTGAAGTCTGAGATTTCCGTGGTGTTTATGTATAATCGGCTACCACACTATCCAAAAATGAATCATTAGACTTGATTCACGGAGAATGATGAAGGTGGTGCTGGCACCCTCGCTCAAACCATAACAGTTCTACCACCTGACAAATCACAAATCAAACAAGCATCTCTCAGATATTTAAATAATAAATCAAAGCATCCACGACCTACAAAGGGGTCAATATTTGAACGCAAAGCCTCTGAGTCATTTGATTATTTTGCATTCGGTACAATCACACCGCAAATAGCTTTCATTACAAGAAAGTACTGATTTCAAAACAATCTAATCTATTCATCGTGTGCACTCTCTGTGTGCTGTGCGTGTTTGCTGACCCTACCTCTTGACTGATAACAGCCTGTTCACTTATATACCTATTAGATTATATTATACTTATAATTTTTATTTGGTGGGTGGTAGAACTCATGTAGTCCGCCCGGGGAGGTACCACCGCCACTCATAATCCTCCGTGAAGCAAATAATTGTGTTTTGGCTTGGAGAGGCGTGGTTGCCGGCTATACTTAAACGCGAGGCGAACATCGTGGCCCTCAAGGGAAGCAACGCATCTGTGAGCAACCTCAAGTACTTGTCTTCCACAACAAAAGGATTTCCTTTTGATAGAAGACCACTTCCCAGCAGTGGGACTATTATAAGTTCTGATGAGAGCATTGCTAAATTCCGAAGAAAACGCAATGCACAGACCAAAACTTTACAGGTAAATAAAAAAATAAAATGAACACACCAAATTGACACCTGCCGATTTCTGAAGATATCAGAACTTATCAAAAACACAAAACCGTCGATCCATTAGTGCTCCGATAATTCTATTTATATTTATGTTTCCCACTGATGAGGCAGGATGCTGAAAAAAACGTTTAGAGGTTCTCAGGGAGCGGTGGATTTGTGTATCAATACGTTGTTTAAACATGGAGGCTGCTAAATTCCATATCTTGAACCGTTTAGCATTCAGATGCTACATTCGAGGATTTAAGGGACTGTCGCAGGAGGGCAAAAAGGGACCTCCACGTCGATTTTAACCCTTACGGCTGTCAAGTTGGTTCTTTTAAGTATGTATGAAAGAAGACACGATAGTACATTGCCGTGTCAAGAAGTGTTACATAAAAAGGCATATGCTAGATGTAAAAACTTTGAAAAAAATATACCTTCCAAAAATAAAAAATAAAAAATATTTTTTTCTTGAATTTTATTAACTTATAGTTAATATAAAAGGGGATAAGTAATATATCTGAGTATATTTAAAATTAAATTTGAAGGGGAGACAGTAAAGAGAATAATTTTGATTTTTGTATGTCGGTGAGAATATGAATTATTGTCGAGGATTACTCATTGAAAAAAGTTATACGGTAAAGTTATTTCTTACTGCGCAAAAGCAGTTAATCTAATGCGCCATTTAACGTTTCGTAGTTGTCTTTTTTTTTTAATTTTCATTGTTTTGAATCTGGGTCACGGTTAAATTTTAAGAGAAAAAATACAACATAATATATGCAAGTAATTAAATATATATGTAAGAGCACCGTATAAAGGTAAACTAAGCAAAAAATACGTTTTCAAAACAAAGGAAAATAAGTACTCATATATTTTTTGCTAATTCAAACAAATTAAATGCTAGGTTACCTAAATTGTTTTAGTTGTAGTCTAGTAATGAATTTATGTAGGTCTCGGTCGTTTTAATTACTCTCAAGGATTTATAAAAAAAAATACTTACCATGCAACTATGAGACAATATTCTATGTAAATTCTGCCTTAGTGTCATCTAGTTGATGGTCGCGGTCTGGGACCTGTCAAGTAAGTTATCCCCTAGGAACTGCATTTTTTAAGAATAAAAGTTTAACTGAAACCAAACTCGAACTTAACTTACTTCTCCTACCTATAGGTAAAGTACCTGTCAAAATTAAATTTTACAGGTCAAGTAGTTCTCGAAAGTTCGTGGTTAATCCTTGAATAAGTCAGTAACCTGTCGATTTTATATATAGGTAAATAATTTCTAGTAAAAAAATCCTGAAACGCTAATCTTACTTTCTTAAGAATTGCATTAGTAGGCAAATTATTATGATTACCTACATTAAAATAACTATGAACAACTATGACTTCAAACTTTTATATTCTTATATCTAATTATAATAATACAAGACTATCACTGATCATTATCTCCTCTATGTGCGTCATCAAATATTGTCTATTACGTACAAATTATTCTAGATTTAGCGACCTTCCTCTTTTTTTAAACATTATAATTTAACATGGAGTTTTCCATAATTGACTCTTATTTTAAAGTGCCTAAAATTAAAATAATTTGAAAATTCAATTTCAATGTTTTGTTGTATAATGTAGGTAATTTGCAATAATTTTATGTAGATAAGAACAAGTAATTCTAAACAGCAACAAAAAATATGGCGGCGTTAAGTAATGGTCTTTTACACTTAATTTTCTTATATTATAATTAAATACTTAATATATAATACAAGCTATAAAGACTGTAACATATACAATAAAGATAATAACCAAATGTTAAAACCCATCTTGATAAGGGTAAAAGAAAACGCAAGGCAACTTATCATTATGTCTGATAGCTACAAAAAAAGGTTTTCATAAATATATGAAGTCTAGATATTTGAGCAGAGAGATCCCTCGGTTTTCTATACATTTATAATAATGAAAGCTCTGGGGAATTGATTGATCTGGTGCCCATGCCAACTTTCTCCCATCGTACCACTCTTCAAATGATGAAGTTCCACGATAGAGATGGTGACTAATTCCAATATAATTGGACATATACAAAATATGACAAACTACGACCAAACCCCTCTTACTAAGAGCAGTGACAGAAACTGATAGTGATGAACTAATCCCCAGACCAAATTTCTCAGATCATTCCCAGCGTCACTCACCATTAAACGCCATTTAAGTCATTAACACAAAAACAATCATAAACAAGGCAACACTAAACATTTGTTTTCGAAGTGTTTTAAACACCCTCTGTTTTCTTACATTCAAACCACTTCCTTAACCGTTAAATATTTGTTTGTTTTACTTAATCGGGTCCCCAGTTCAAAGCTTTTGTTTTAAAAACGATTTTTCAAACACGTTGTAAGTTTTCTCGAGCTGAAAGCATCAGTTCAAAGTTCTGTCATTGACTGTAAATAGAGGAAGTTGTTTTTTAACATCTCTACCTCTTCTGTGAATTCAGGTCATTAATTTCTACATGACAACTGAACGTTCAAATGCATAAAGATTAAGTGACGGCCTTATTTATGCTGTAAGGTTGTTTAAGACCTTCAAATGGAACGTTATGAAGGTTTTTAATTTAGCCAAAGTTCACATTATCGTTAATACATTATTAATGAAGTAATATTAAACATTCAACTTATAATTTTTACAGATGATACTATAATATGTACCAACTATTATATAGATATATTTAGATATTGGAAGTAAACTTTTCTGCCGGTAAATCAGTAATTAAAGCTTGTTTGGATGACCCGATTTCTCGTAATAGCTGATTAATAAGGCGTTATCAGGTTGACTGATCTCTTCCGGGAATCTTGGAAGCTGTCACGTGGGAACAGGGATTGAGCAATAGGTTGCTGTATCCTCCATACCTTGCATAGCGATTAGCTATCACTTTCTGAGGCTTGGTGCTGATATCCTGCTCAAATTACTGGCAAACCCCTTGAACTTGTTTTTTTTTTCATATATAGTAACGGATAAATATTTAGTCCACCTGATACGTAGTAGCTGCCGCTCATGTACATTCGTAATTTACCCCATTACAATTGAATTGTACTTGAGGCTGACCACAGATGCATTGCCACTCTTGAGGTTTGACTAAGATGTACTTCCCTTCTACTATACGATGAATGAAGGGTTTATTGCCAAGAAACCTAACCCTTAAGAGTCCAAATCACAGTTGACTGCTCTGATGAAATGTCTAAATCTTTCTCATTCTGAAAAGACCTATGCCAACAATATTGAATTCACGACGTTGACTTGTCAATCATAACGTAATAAGCAATCCTATTTCAACCACGCTAACATCCAAAAATATCCAATTTGACAACTCCGGCGGTTGAGCCGAACACACGGCCGAATGTTTTCCATAGTTTAATGTGTTATTCTACCAATATGGCGGCCATCGGCGGCCGCTTTCATCCATCAAAGGGAAGATCACAGGCGACATCGCGTAACGGGTGTGCAAACACCATAAACGGCTATTTATAAATTAATTGATCGATTTTGGTCTAAAAATGTTATGTTGTGTATCATATCCTCTTCCTATGACACCGTTTTGAAAGACGACTCAAAATTTTCTTTCTGAGTGACGTTATCAATTTTTTATCAATAAGATAGCGAATCTAACTTAACTTTTCTGGGGATCGCGTACCTGCAATAAAGATAACTTTTGTTTCACACTTACGTACCTAATTTTGCTTCATTCTCATTTATTAGGTAGGTATATAAATGAATAACAGTAGATTAGAGATTAGATGAGGTTTTTATTGAAAGTTAAAAACGTTACTCATAGTATTATAAATTTAATAGGTACACGTTTTTAGCGTCAATTACTCTACATGGATTTCAAATGCTCGTAAATTTAAAAGAAGTGTTGGAAACTACCATATATCTTTTAAAATCTTCAGAGATAGGTATATACTGTCATATTTATCACCATTTGATAATAAATCCTGTATACTACTTATCTATGGAATGCCGTTCGATAACAATATACCTATAGATAACTAGGATTGCGAGTGCGCAAGTATAACTATGTAGTTAGGTATTAGATATTAGTTTAAATGTATCTATAAAAGATATTATCGGCAAAACCCAAGTGATATCTCGATAATCCAAGGTCGCTTCACAGCGAACAGATCGGGAGTTCGAATACGAACCTAGATAGTAGGTACATGCATAAGTTTAGGTGTACGTATAATAATAGGTTAATGCTAATGCTTTACAATCGTATCATCTGTCTAGTTTCTACACTATAATATCAATCTAAAAAAATTTGACCTCATCTTTAGGTTCCTATTGTCCCGCCAATTTTTAAATGATGCCTCAAATCAAACAAATATTTTCTCATCCAATTTCTTCTTATAATTACAACTTATTTAGCTGATGCTGACAAATTCAAAATGTAAGTTTCCTTACATTTTGAATTTGGCAATAGTTCTTTGGGTGTCTACATTTGCGATTTGATAAGCATCTGACAATTCCGGTAATTAGTCCACAACACGAGAACACGGAAAATAATGCTCCCCCAAATTCGGGAATGTCTCGATCGACTTCGAAATGCTTGATAGACGCGGGACGTCCCGTTCAATGGAGGCGGGCACGCAAACATTTGTACATTCCCACCGTCGCCACGATACCCCCGAAACTACTAATCTTCTTTTATTTACACGAAACAGAGTTGTCCGTCTGTGATTTGACGATAACTGCAAATACTGCAATGCTCTGTGTTGAGCATATTTACCAAATTGTGTTCAGTTTAATGTGTGTTAGACATATTCAATTAAACAGCGACATTCTGTAGAAAACTTTTAATATCAACCTGTTATTAATAACAAATACTGTCCCCAAAAACAATCCACCACTTTCCCAAATCTTATTCTTATATTTTTAACGTTTTAAATTAAGCTAGCTAGAATTAAGTTGCTTTAAAGTTAATAACGAAGTGTATGATACAAACAGGTTTTAATAAGATCTCTATCACATTAAAAATATCTGCAAAGAATCGTCATTATCTACTGCCATCTTACATGACTATCCCACTGCTGGGAACATATATCCTCTTAAATAAAGAAAGAAAGGAAAGATAAATAAAAAGAAAGTTCCCCTACTTTGCCAATGACAACTCTTGGCGTGTATTTATAAGTTGTGTGCGAGCAGAACCGAATCAAAAACTAGTGTAGCATAATCTGTGGAGTTCGGGGGAACACAGCACCTGTGGAGGCTTATTGCTTATTTATACCGGTTCTCAAGTTAGGATTAAGTTATAGCCAGCGCCGAAGATTAAACCGTAATGGGGGAATAGATTGATTTCTAGACGATACGCCGGCAAATCTCAACTAATTCAGGGATCGGTTGCCCGCGCCCTGAATTTTGATTAAAATTCGCACGCTCAGTTTTGAATCAGAATTTGATATCTGATAGCAATAGGGTGGCTGTACGTACCATGTTTTATTTAATTTTTATGAATTACGTGTTGCTTACAGTTTTCCATAGATCTATAGGTACCAAAATACTAATCATAATTTTTAATGCCTATAAAACATATGGGTAAAAGGTGATCCTATATTGTTAGATTTATGTGTAAAAAAATTAAAAGAATACCCGCATTTCTACACCTACCGGGTCCATGTAGGTATATTATAAAAATAGGTATTGCTTATTTCGTTATTTGCGTAAATATGATGCTAAGTAGGCATTATCATATTGAAAATAACTTAGTATATTGTGTACTTTAAAATCGTGTTGAAGAGCACTATTTTGATCTGGTACCTATCCTGATGTTTACAGAACTCTTTAAAGAGTAGGTACTAAATTTCTATCAACACCAATCTCGAATTTATTACCTTAAAATAAAAGAAGATGTCGCTCAAATCTTACGTAGTCTTTTGAACCCTTGTGAATGCTCCGGTACTTAAGTAAGTATAATTCTATAATAGTCTAATTAAGGGCCATATTCTTATACATTTTTATGAAAAAACAAACAACGTTCCACCAAATCGTAAGTTCGTCTCGCCATGTCAACAATTAGACGGCCGCGATACTCAGAACTTGTACACCAATATAAATATTATCACTTTTATTATAAGGAACAGAATGGTATGCACCCAGCAATCAAAGTTTCTTACCGTGTTGACTCTAAGTCTCCAAATTAAAAAAGTCAAATAACGAATGAGGCACCGCTTATCTTGTTTAATTAAAAAACTATGCACACAAGATTTACATAATACTCGGGAACACAAATAGACATTATATATGAATTCTTGTTTACCGCCTATATATCAATACGGGCCTATCGTGGACACCTGTCTCCATTTGCTTAGGCGATGTTTGATTAACATTTAACTAAGTTTAGTCACACACAAATTATCAACTAATTTACGCTCCCCGACATTTTTGAGACCACAAAAGCAACGTAAGCTTTTTACTGCGTCGTGTGTTGACTCGTCCCGACCACGTTTGGATAGTGAAATTTGCTTTAAAAAACTAGGAAATCTTCTAGAGTCAATATGGCGGGACAAAAAAGTACGAGCAACGAGAACTTGGCCTTGCGTTTCGGATGCCTTTGCCTTTATTGACATTTTGTTGGTGGGAAAATTCAAATACAGATTAAATACAAAAGATGGGTAAGTCGTAATAAATAATATATCTGTAAGTCTTTATTATTAGAGATATATTTTACCAAATTTTAAACTGATGTACCTACCTATCTATTACATAGGTATAATACAAAAGTTAGCCCAATTGAAAACCATATTAAAATGCCTTTCTTAAACGCCTCGTATCATATTTAGTAAAACTGATGGTCAGAAATTGATTCTTTATCTGTAAGTTCTTATGCTTAATAATTTTCGAGCACACAATTTTTACGATGTAATAAATAACAATAATTTTGGACGACATTGCGACTGAACCTCGTTTGCCTTTGCTTCGTCCAAATTGTTCGTTCGGAAACTTTAATGCAAGTTCCGTAAGTTGTGTGGGATGCGTTCGGAAAGGCGTTCTCGTATCTTGTATTGACCAATCGATCGGTCCGTGATTGGTCAGCGTGTTCGATGGGCGGGGTTTCCTGTTATCGTCGACCGATCACTTGAGTGATAACGTCTGATCGGATGACGTCACTCTCATTGTTCGAACCGAGTTTCACAAAAAGTATTTAAGCATGACGCCATATAAAATAAATGACAGCGTTCCAAATTCGATTGCGTTGACTGAAGTTTTTGTTGTCGTTTTTCAACGGCCAGTGTTATTGAATTTTTTTCGATAATTACACCGAAGATATGGTCTGTGTACAGCCTTGAAGTATTCGTAATTATTTACTACATTCATGCATGTACCTAAGTGGTTAGTTATTTTATTATATTGCCGACGATTTTGACTGAAGGAAGGTTCTGGGCGTATTTATGCGGAACAGAACCAAACATGAATTTTGCTCAATTTTACTTAAGTTACTGGAACTCAATTGATTATGTGGTTCTTTCTTTTTGCCAAATGGACTGTAACTATGCATTGTATGCTTATTGTGTCCAGGACAACATAAGCTCTTTGAAAATCTAATTTTTCTCTGGGTATATCTAGACAAAAAAACTGTTTTTTTTTTAATTTTTTTAATCTGGGATATTGCAAATTGGTTCTCCTTCGCATAACCACGACCAACTCCACCTTAGTCTTTCAAACTGTTATCGAGAAGTGCTCTAAATGAACGATTAATGAATTATCTGAGCGGGGGAGAGTTCAAAGACATTCTGAGCGGAATGCCAGTCGATATTGATTCGCGAGTGGCAATTTTTGCTTGCAACTGGTACTTGCTTACAAGAAATTCCTGGTTCACATTTTACTTTGATATCTTGAACACGGGGCCGTGTTTAAATTTGGGAGTAAAAATTAAAGCGAACTTGCCTTCTCGAAATTGAGTTGTACATTCTGTGTCATGAGAATTTTAACAGAATATACCAGGTATCTATATTTGAAAACAATATATTTGTGCTAAAGATATTTTACCTACATTGCTTCATTTCTAAGTAGGTACTTTATTTTTCACTTTGAGTACCTACCTATCTTCATTCGTTCATAAAACACATCTAGGAACCAATACTGAAAATGATTTTTATATATAAACAAAATTAAATTTCCTTTTTGACTTTAAAATGATTGACTTTAAAGAAATATGAACAAACAAAATCCTTCATGTTCCAAAAACATATTTAAATATTTCAACAGAGTAAAAAGACAATATAAGTAGGTAAATAAATACCTACTCCACTCATTTAAAACAAAATAAATACCTACCTACTCCACTCCTTTAAAACAAAATGTGTGTGTAGATACATGACACAAACCAAGATTTGCCAAACAAACCGACCGCGACCGAACGGCAAGCCGCCACCGATGGCGACCACTAACCGAGTTCGCGTAATTAATTCAAAAACTCCCTAACACTCACTCGCACTAAAATATTCAGTGTGTCACCACCTTAACACAAGACGAAGATGCTTTTAAGCTTACAAAGGAACTACGGTGCTGTGGAGAGGATTTTGTAGATGTTTTTTCTAAAATATGTAAGGCTTTTTTAAATTGTTGCTTGCAAGCAAAATACTTTTTAAATTGTATTTTGCTTGCAGCGTTGTATTTTAGACGATCTTAGTGCATTAATTTGTTAAATAAATGTTTATTGGATTTTTACAAAACTTACTCAAGATAGTTTTACTTACAAGCCTGCTATTTGACTACTTACAAATTAAAGTCCATATGGATATTTTTAACTCTAATCCTTTATTCAAAAATATTTATGGCTTTGGAAGATGTTCACAATATTTTTTGTCAGACAGACATACTTACCTAACATACAGAATATTTCAAATATACCTCCTTACAAACTCAATTCCATTATACTCTCGCTAAACACATTTTATTTATAATTATACACACCAATTTTTTTACAATCAACAATCGAGTAGTCTCCACAGCTTCCTCGTTCTTATCACAAGCTGTTAAAACTGCGCGCTATCAGCCAACATAACTGTCAGTCTAACTGGGTTACGTTAAAAGCTGTCATCTTGCTCGCTCGGACGCTTAGAATCTTCCAGAAGTACTTACAACAGATTGTATATTATATACTTATAAAAATATGGGCAGGAAATTTGGAGGGAAAAGTGGGTGTGATATGCAAGCTGGACCAATATAGATAAACATCTCCAATACTAATGTTAGAAAGAAAGATAGATACATTTCTTTAGACATAATATGTGTACCTACAACATAGTAGAACAACTTAAATAATGTTAGTCATATATAAGAATTTTTACAAATATCGTTTCTTAAATTTTCGTCCAAAATTTAGTTTTCGACTCACCCCCGTAAGACTGTAACAAAGAAATGCTAGAATGAGACATATAATGGCTCCCAATAGTCCTTAGGGACACAGATATAAGATTTTTTCCCCTCTTAAAGTTTCTTCACAATGTCTTCAATCCTTGAAAAGTTTAAAACAATTCCTACACGACTACTTGTCATATCTACATATACCTATTATGCAAATGTAAATATTCCATTTCCTACATTCAATTTCCAACTATTTTCAACTCAAATCGCTTCCGTTGAACCGTGCCGACTAATCATGAAAACTAAACAACTGCACTTAATACGTAACATTCTAAACGATTAACCATCCGCACCTGAAAATCACCTCGGGATTTCAACGTTTAGTGTACCAATAAAGTCCTCTGCTAGCTACAAATTTGAACACCCGACTAAATACAAACAGCGTCTCTACCCCAACAATGGATGAAGCGAACGTGCTCCTAAATTCGGTGGCGTCGTCCCGATCAAACGTTTAATTGGTGATATATTAAATTGTAATTAAGGTACAACCCTATTGTTGGGAAGTGTGAAAATCTGGTGCCCGGAGCGAATCGATACGTGGGAGTCGACTAGTCGGGCGACTGGAGTCGGGGGGATACTCGGGTGTGCTAACTAAATTATGTAGCGAAAAGTAGCAAATGTACACAGTTACACGTTTGTTTGTGTGAATGCAATCCTCGTGCAAATGTTCTTTGCATTCATTTGGTTTAGTATTCTCCGCTGAAGTTACGCTAACATAGATCCGTGTATTATAAGTAAATAAACCGTGTTTCGCTTTTTATTTAATGTGACTAGGAAAGTACCTAACGTGAAGTACATCGGACTTAAATGATCACTGCTGCACATTGTCATGTTACTGACTTTAAATTAGACCAAAGTTTTTTCTGAGGGGAATTACGGAAATGTTGCTACAATAAAGTAGTTTGTATGCTGTATTAGTATTTCTGTAATACATCTCTCAAAAGAGCAAATTTGGTTATAAGAGATCTTCGGACAAAAATAGTTCTCGGTCCTCCCAACTTTTTTAAAAAGTATCCTTTTGTTTATTACTAAAGCCTTTTTATCACAACTTAAACAAGATTTTCTCAAGATTCCAAGTATGAATACTTAGTTACTTATACACAACTAGTTTTTTACCCCATAAATCCTAAAATGTA
>DWNR01000006.1:0-41046 GCA_018250455.1 Polygonus leo | reverse complement strand
CAAAAGTGTCAAGATCCTTGTCCCGGCACTTGCGGTATCAATGCTCAGTGTCAGGTCGTGAATCATAATCCCGTATGCAGCTGTTTTAGTGATTACACCGGCGATCCTTTCGTTAGATGCTTCCCCGATGACAGTAAGTTATAATATTTATATATAAATTATTATTTATGTCATAAATGTTTATTTGAATAGTTAATATACAATCTATTTTATTCAACAGGGCAAATGATTCCTATCAACAATTGTATACCAAACCCCTGTGGTCCTCATTCTCAGTGTCAAGAAATAAATAATAGACCGGTGTGCTCATGTTTGAGAAATTATATTGGTCGTCCACCAAATTGCAGACCAGAATGTGTTATGAATGTGGAATGTCCCGGTAATTTAGCATGCATATCTGAAAGATGTAGCGACCCTTGCCCAGGGTCTTGCGGATTTCATGCTACTTGCAATGTAGTTAAACATGTGCCAATTTGTACTTGCGATCAGGGTTATACGGGTGACCCCTTCTCTGGATGCTCACTTAGTCCCCGTAAGTAAAAAATATATACACTTGTTGAATTAATGTATAAAAAAAATATATTAAAAATATTTCTTTCATTTCGTAGCAATTGAGGCTGAAGTAGTAAGTCCTTGTTCACGGTCGCCTTGTGGAGCAAATGCCGTATGTAAAGAGAGACACGGCGCAGGATCGTGCTCATGTCTTCCAGATTATTATGGGGATCCATATATAGAATGCAGACCAGAATGCGTATTAAATTCAGATTGCCCTAAAGATAAAGCATGTATTAATAATAAATGTAAAGA
This sequence comes from Polygonus leo, assembly GCA_018250455.1. Classification (NCBI taxonomy): domain Eukaryota; kingdom Metazoa; phylum Arthropoda; class Insecta; order Lepidoptera; family Hesperiidae; genus Polygonus; species Polygonus leo. The sequence goes on along the minus strand of DWNR01000006.1, from coordinate 40,239 downwards.
TCCTTGCCCAGGAGTTTGTGGCATGAATGCCGAATGCCGTGTCAATAATCATGCCCCGTCGTGTGCATGTCTAGCAGGATATGAAGGAAATCCATTCACCTCGTGCTATATAAGTAAGAAATATAAATGAAATGCGTTAGTATTACGTTTTGGTTTCTCTATCAAAAAGCCATAATAATTGTGTAATTGTAGGTGCCGCTGAACCGGTTGATCCTTGCTCACCTTCACCATGTGGACCATACAGTTTGTGTCGCGTTAGCCATGGACATGCTATATGCTCCTGTCAAGAACAATATTTAGGATCACCACCGTTTTGTCGACCAGAATGTATGGTCAGTAGTGACTGTATGCCAAATAAAGCGTGTATAAATCAGAAATGCGTTGATCCCTGTGTTGGATCATGCGGGGACAATGCAAAGTGTACTGTAGTAAATCATAACGCTCTATGTAGTTGTCCACAAAACTATATCGGAGATCCATTTGTGCACTGCACTTATGAAGCCCGTAAGTAATCAAAAGTATTGTGCATTAATTTGATGTCATCTCAACTCTTTACTTTATAGTTTAAATATAAACTTATGGTATTTTAGGTCCATTACCGAAGCCATCTGGTAATCCATGTATTCCGTCACCATGCGGGCCTAATTCTCAATGTCGTGTAGTAGGAGAAACTCCGGCGTGTTCTTGTAAATCCGGTTATATTGGAAGAGCTCCTAATTGTCGGCCTGAATGCATGTATGACGAGGAATGTCCAAGTAATCTTGCCTGTATTAGAGAGAAATGCGGCAATCCATGCGAAGGTTCTTGCGGTTCCAATACAGACTGCATGGTTATATCTCACAAAGCTGTTTGCCATTGCCGTGAAAGTTATACAGGAGATCCATTTAGTGGTTGTTATTTTATTGGTGAGTTAGATTGTAGGATAATTATTGATCTTGATACAATAATTTGTATTTGAAAGAACTAAAATATTATTGTAACCTTTTTTAGTAACCGTACCGAGCGAAGAAGAAACAAATCCTTGTAATCCCTCACCATGTGGACCGAATGCGGAATGCAAGGTTAAAAACTCTGCAGGAGCATGTACATGTCTGCCGGAATATTTCGGAGACCCCTATTTAGGTTGTCGACCGGAGTGTGTTACAAATAACGATTGCCCCATAGATAGAGCATGCTCTAATAATAAATGTGTCAATCCTTGCCAAGGCGCATGTGGTATCAATACTCAATGTAATGTAGCACATCACACACCAGTTTGTTTATGCGTCGATGGCTACGAAGGAAATCCTATGATTTCTTGTCATCCACAAAAGAGCCGTTAGTAGATTTTTGGTATTGAGTACATTAATATAATAATTTGGAACGAATTACCAGAATTTCGTATGTTTATTTCAGCTCCTATATTCGACGGAAATCCGTGTGTTCCATCACCTTGTGGACCATACAGTAATTGTAAAGTAGTAAATGGCCACGGTGTTTGTTCTTGCCAGGAGGCTTATGTAGGAACCCCTCCTACTTGTAGACCGGAATGTGTGATAAGTACAGATTGTCCTCAACATCAAGCGTGTATCAACCAAAAGTGCAAAGATCCGTGCCCAGGAACGTGCGGAGTCAATGCAAGATGTCATGTTATAAACCATAATCCTATATGCACTTGTAAGGCAGGATATACTGGTGACCCATTTGTTACTTGTCAATTGGAGCCAAGTAAGAACTTAGCAGTACATAACACTCAAATAAAAGTGAAAGAAAATGTTAAATGTTTGATTTTTTTACCCCCCAATATTTTTTTAAATGATTTCTTGTTCTTTAATGTCTTTCAATTTCTTTTTTTATCTGATTCATTTCAATTTCATTTTTTCCGATTCTCTTTCTATGTCTCATGTATTTTATTAATTATATTCTATTTTCATATGTCTATATTTCTGTCTTAATGTGTTACTTTCTTTCTTAGAACCTATCTTTCCGGGACCTAAAGGAAATCCATGCATACCTTCACCGTGCGGTCCATATTCTCAATGCAAAGTAGTTGGAGAAGCGCCTGCATGTTCTTGCTTGCCAAATTATATTGGTGTTGCACCAAACTGTAGACCTGAATGTTCTATCAATGCGGAATGTCCTGGTAATCTTGCATGCCAAAATGAAAAATGTGTAGATCCTTGTCCAGGGTCATGTGGTTTCAATGCGGAATGTTCGGTAGCAAATCATGTAGCCTTATGTAATTGTATACCGGGGCACACGGGTGATCCTTTCAGCGGATGCTCTGTAATTGAATGTAAGTTTTATAATAATTCATGTGTGCGGTATAAAGATAATATAAATCTAATCCGCTAACATACTTTTTCAGTCTCCTCGGAGCCACCGCCGAATCCTTGCAATCCGTCACCATGTGGTGCTAATGCATTATGCAAGGAAAGAAATGGCGTAGGCTCATGTACCTGCTTACCGGAATATTTTGGAGATCCATATACAGGATGTCGTCCCGAATGCGTGTCAAACTCCGATTGCGATCGCAATAAGGCCTGTTCGAACAACAGGTGCAAGGATCCATGCCCCGGAACATGTGGCATAAATGCCGAATGTAGAACTGTTAATCATTCACCAACTTGTACTTGTTTGACGGGGTATTCCGGAAACCCATTAACAAGATGTGATATCGAAAGTAAGTAAAGTGTTATTTGTGTAGAACTCAATACACGGAGTTATAGAACTATGTATATGTTTTCTTTTTATAAAGTATCCATGGAAAAAAAAATGTATATGGGCAGAATACATCAAAGCTAAAATACTCGTAGGAGGTCCTAAATATTTATGAATGACAGATCTATAATGTTTTAAGAAATTAATACTCGTTTACGTATGGAGCTTATACAGGAGTTTTGACAGAAATGGCAAAACTCCTGTATAAGCCCCATAGATATGTTAATTTGTAAAAATATGTGGTACATTATGACTCAATTCTATCTAAGCATTATTAAGCATTATAGTTGTACACTATCTATGTAACTAATAATTTAGCAGATATAAAATAATCAAGAATATTACTTATTTTCGTGTTTGTTATAGTATAGCAAAGGTACGTTAATTATATTAATAATTTTAGGTATTCCAGATATTGAACCTCAGTTGAATCCATGTCAGCCATCACCGTGTGGTCCCAATAGTCTGTGTCGTGTTATTAATGGTCACAGCGTATGCACATGTGAAGTCGGATACATTGGCACTCCACCTTCCTGCCGTCCAGAATGTATTGTCAGTTCAGAATGCCCACAAGATAAGGCTTGCGTTAATAAAAAATGTACAGACCCTTGTCCCAACACTTGTGGTGTTAATGCTCGCTGCCAAGTGGTAACACATAATCCGATTTGCAGTTGTACACCAGGATTCACTGGCGATCCGTTTACCAAATGTAGCCCTGAGGAAAGTAAGTTGTTCAAATCTTTAAACTAATATTAATTTATCGTTATGCTATGATTAATTACTAAATAACCCTAAATTGTGTTTGTTTTTCTTAGGATTAGTGCCAACAAACCCGTGCTTACCTTCACCATGTGGACCGAATTCAGAATGTCGTGTTATCGGTGATCAAGCAGCTTGTTCTTGCCTGCCCAACTATATAGGAAGAGTACCAAATTGTAGACCTGAATGTACTATTGATGCAGAGTGTCCCAGTAATACGGCTTGTGTTAATGAACGTTGCAAAGATCCATGCCAAGGAGCTTGTGGCTTGAACGCCATTTGCTTAACTGTAAACCATAAAGCAATCTGTAGTTGTCAACAAGGATTCACAGGAGATGCTTTAAGAAACTGTGTACAAATTGTAATATCATGTAAGTAACATATGTATACCATAAAATACATTTTATGTTTTATTAGCCAATTCGTTTACTGACTTGTTTTTAAAACGATTTAAGCTACCGAGATGACACCAACATCAAGCCCATGTTCTCCATCTCCTTGTGGACCAAATGCTGAATGTCGGGAACACAATGGCGCTGGCGCTTGCTTCTGCTCCGAAGGTTATGAGGGTGATCCGTATAATCAGCAAGGATGTCGTAGAGAGTGTGAAAGTAACGATGACTGTCCTTTGAATTTGGCTTGTACAAGGTTTAAATGTATTGATCCATGTCCGAGAACTTGTGGACAACTAGCACAATGTACTGTTGAGAAACACGTGCCTGTTTGTACTTGCCCAGACGGTTACACGGGAGACCCATTCTTCCAATGCAAACAAGTCCTTATGCAACGTAAGTATTAAATAAAATAAAAATATATCGTTACTTGACACTAAGCCTGCATGTTATTTCAATAAAGATAAATAAATAAAAATAACACTGTAACTATTACATATCCAACTTCAATGTATGATTTATTTTCAGCTACCCCAGCTCAAAATCCATGTGAACCGACACCTTGTGGACCTAACAGTCAATGCAGACAAGTTAACATGCAGGCCGTATGTTCTTGTCTTCCAAATTATATAGGTTCTCCGCCATCATGCAGGCCGCAATGCGTAGTGAACAGCGAATGTGATGCGTCTAAAGCATGTATCAATCAGAAATGTGACGATCCTTGCCCAAACACCTGTGGATTAAGAGCTCATTGCTTAGTAAAGAACCACAATCCTATCTGTACGTGTCCGGCTGGCATGACTGGAGATCCATTCACGCAATGTTATAGTAAGTATTAATACGTCGTAATATTTTGAAAAAAATACAATTTAAAAGTTCCTAACATATTTATTTTTTAACAGACATTCCACTTACAACCGAGCGACCTCCGTCTTGTACCCCATCTCCTTGTGGGCCACATTCACGATGCCAATTGCTGGCAAGCGGGCCTGCTTGTTCTTGCTTGCCTGGTTATGTCGGATCTCCACCATCTTGTCGACCCGAATGTACTATCAACTCAGAGTGTCCCGCATCTCTTGCTTGCGTACGGCAAAAATGTGAAGATCCATGTCCAGGGTCATGCGGTGTGGAAGCAAACTGTCATGTTTTGAATCATGTTGCGGTTTGTGTTTGTAATGAAGGTTATACAGGAGATCCATTTTCAAGATGTCTACCAATCAGTGAAAGTATGTACAAACATTTTAAACGCTTCTATTAAGTATTTATAAATGTTTTCAGTCGTGTTAATTTATTTTGTATTGTACTTGTTTCTTTCAGCACCTACCACTGAAACTCCATTAGATCCCTGTAATCCATCACCGTGCGGGCCAAACGCGCAGTGTGAAAACGGATTCTGTACTTGTTTACGCGATTACACTGGCAATCCGTACGAATCTTGTAGGCCAGAATGTACTGGAAGTCAAGAGTGTCCAAGAGACAAAGCTTGTTTCAGAAATAAATGTCGTGATCCATGTCCCGGTGTTTGTGGCCAAAATGCAAAATGTGATGTAATTAACCATATACCTAGCTGTTCCTGCATAACTGATTACACAGGAAATCCTTTCACTCACTGTCAACCTGTAGAAAAAGATAAAGTATTGCCAAGGGATCCGTGCCACCCTTCACCTTGCGGACCAAATAGTATTTGTCGTAACACAGATAATACAGCAGTATGCGCTTGCATTGAAGGTTTTCAGGGATCTCCTCCTTCTTGTCGTCCAGAATGTATTGTTAGCTCAGAATGTCCTTCCACTAAGGCATGTGTTAATCAGAAATGTATCAATCCATGCATTAATGCATGTGGCGTATCGGCTCGATGTGAAGTAATTAATCATAGCCCTATATGTAGTTGCAACCCTGGTCAAACAGGAGATCCATTTAAAAGCTGTTATGATATAGTGGCAACACCACCCCCAGAATCAATCGATGCCTGTAACCCCTCACCATGTGGGCCTAATTCATTATGTGTTGAGAGAAATGGAAAAGCAAACTGTAGGTGCATCGACGACTATGTAGGGCAGCCACCAAACTGTAGACCGGAGTGTGTCATTAATCCGGATTGCCCATCGAACCAAGCGTGTATAAGGAATAAATGTGTAGACCCATGTCCTGGATCGTGTGGTGTGAACGCAGATTGCATTATTGCTAGCCATACTGTATCGTGCATATGCAGAGAAAAATATACTGGAAATCCATTTATGCAGTGTGTTCCACAAGAAGGTATAATATTAAATACTATTTTAATTTTATAAATGTCACTTATGCTTGTATGTAAAATAAATAAATAAGAATGTTATATTAAAACTATTCTAGTTATACTATAACATACCAATACTTGATTGTTTTTTTACAGAAAATGTTATGAAACCATGTGATCCATCGCCCTGTGGGGCAAATGCAATTTGCACTCAACGAAATGGCGCAGGTGCCTGCTCCTGCATGGAAGACTACCAAGGAAATCCTTATGAAGGTTGTCGACCTGAATGCGTGCTGAGTTCAGATTGTTCTGCAGATAAATCGTGCCTAAGAAATAAATGTGCTGATCCTTGCCCAGGAATTTGTGGTTCAAACGCTGAATGTACTGTAATAAATCATGTTCCGTCTTGCGCATGTTTCAAGGGATATTCAGGAAATCCATTCGTACAATGTAATAAGAATGAACTACCACAGGAAATAAGACCTTGTCAACCTTCGCCTTGTGGACCGAATAGTGTATGTAGAGAAAATGGAGACCTAGCATCTTGTGAATGTCTCCCAGACTATAAAGGAGCTCCACCCGATTGCAGACCCGAGTGCACCGTCAGTAGTGAGTGCCCATCAGATCGTGCGTGTCACAAATTGAAATGTGCAGATCCATGTAGAGGAACATGTGGTATTGGTGCACATTGTCAAGTAATCAATCACAGTCCACTATGTAGCTGTCCAGCAGGAACGACCGGTGATCCATTCAGTAGATGTCAAGAAATTCAGTACACAATTGAAGAACAAACTAAACCATATCAGCCTTGCCAGCCAAATCCCTGTGGACCATATAGTGAATGTCGTCCTATAAATAATTCCCCATCCTGCTCATGTCTGGTTGGTTATATGGGATCACCACCAAATTGCCATCCGGAATGCTTAGTAAATACTGATTGTCCGTCACATCAGGCTTGTATCGCAGAGAAGTGTACAAATCCCTGTGAAGGTTCCTGTGGATTTAGAGCAGAGTGTCGCGTCCAAGATCATATACCGATATGTAGTTGTCCGTTAGGCTACTCTGGCGATCCATTTATACAATGTTCAGAAGTAATTGGTAAGTTTTTAAAAATATCGTTAAGCTTAGAAAATAATTTTATACGTCATGTGTTTTGCGGCCATCACCGAGGTGTTTGCCGGTACGTTTAATATACAGCACCTAATTACTATGAATTGTTGCAGTTACACCGACACCTTCAGCAGATCCTTGTAATCCGTCACCTTGTGGAAGTAATGCCATTTGTGACTCTGGGTTGTGTTCATGTATACCTGGTTACTTTGGCGACCCCTACACAGGATGTAGATTGGAATGTAGTACTAATGGAGAATGTGCGCCAACACGCTCGTGCCAAGGAGGCAAATGTGTAGATCCATGCCCCGGAGCTTGTGGTACAAGTGCGACTTGTTCAGTGAATAACCATATCCCATCTTGCACATGTCCACCCAATACGTCGGGTGATCCATTCTCATTCTGCACAGAAATAGTGAAATCAGGTAATACAAAACAAACCTTGTGGATATAATTGTAATTAATTTGTTACTTGCAATTTAAAGAAGTTAACACGTGAATCCTCAATATTTGTTACCTTTTTCAATTTTATTTATTAACTTAATGTTTATGTTACTTTTAGAAACACCACGTTCACCATGTTCGCCATCGCCATGTGGTCCCTACAGCGAGTGCACAGTAAGCGCAAACGGAGCAGCCGCATGCTCTTGTCGTGCGGGACACATAGGGTCACCGCCCTCGTGCCGTCCAGAATGTCTCGTCAGTTCAGAGTGCAAATTACAGCTCGCGTGCATTGACCGTCGGTGCCGAGACCCTTGTGAGGGGGCATGCGGCCGTGGAGCGCGTTGCCAAGTTATCGCTCATTCGCCTATATGCACTTGTAATGATGGATTTACTGGGGATCCTTTCACGTACTGTTACCCGTCACCAGGTATTGATTAGATTTAAAAAGAAAACATACAAAATAATAACTGATCATACTCAGAACCATCTAATTCACATGTGTTTTACTTTTAGCACTTCCAATTGAACCGGTTGACACATGTCAACCATCACCGTGCGGCCCGAATTCTTTGTGCGTGCATTCGGGAGACATACCGGCTTGTAGCTGTCAGCCTGGTTTTATTGGATCTCCACCAAACTGCAGACCAGAGTGCACAATCAGTGCGGAATGTCCAGCAGCCCTAGCTTGTGTTGCTCAACGGTGTAAAGATCCTTGCATTCAAGCATGTGGACCGCGCGCCGTGTGTTCGGTGGTTGATCATCGCGCGACATGCGCATGTGAACCTGGCCTAGAAGGCGATCCTTTCCAGGGTTGTACAACACCTAAAGGTAAGACCCTTCATAATCAGCACTGTAATTATATCATTAAGTATCTTACACCTTTGTCAGTATTCAAGATAATTGATATTTATTGATTTTGAGAGATTCATACGTTATTTAACATATGAAAATACAATACAATACTATGTTCATTTAAATGAAGTATTGATATAAAAGGTAAAGAACTTTCAAGAAACAATCATTTTAACACCGAAAAAAAGATATTTTCGACAAAAAAGCGCATTTAACCCCTGCTTCGCGAAGCGTGATAATTCATGCTTAAAATGTGTGCTTTTTTAAATACAAATAAGATCACGGCTCACAAGGTATACTAATGTCAAAATCACAGAATTGTACTGGTATCTTTTCTTAAAGACTAAGTAGCGACCATGCCCGCTGCCAGGTTCGCTGGAGATTATACTGGTATAATATCTGTTTTAATGCTTAAATATAAAACGGAGGCAATCACATTAGGATGGTGACGACATAATTTATAATTGTATAGATTTTGCTTCCAGAAGGGATGTAACATTTTGAATAACTATTTATGTGAAATTAATGCCTCAGCTTTTGATTGGAGCACGCGGAGATAACAAAGCACTTACAGTAAGCTTAGGTCGTGTCTTAAGACGGCCGCTTTTGGAGGGTGGCGCTGAACGGCAGCGCCGCGGCTGGATTAGAGAGATCACTAAATGTCGCCGAGCCCAGTAAGCTTCGACTAACGCTTCGGACCAAGGAGATGCTTCTAAGGTAAATGCTGTGTTTAGGTAAGTGAATAATATTTTTACCGATTTTGTAATAAACTATTTTCAGTTCCACCAAAGATTGAATACATTAATCCGTGTGAACCGTCACCCTGTGGTTCAAATGCGGAATGCAGAGTTCAAGGAAATGCCGGCTCTTGTACGTGCCTGCCTGATTATTTTGGTGATCCATACCAAGGATGCAGGCCGGAATGCTTAGCCGATTCGGATTGCCCATTGATGTCTGCATGCAACAGAAATAAATGTATAGATCCTTGTCCAGGAGTATGCGGTTATAATGCCGACTGTTTTGTTACAAATCATAAGCCTACTTGTAACTGTAAAGTTGGTTATACTGGAAACCCATTATCTATGTGTTCATTTATAAGAGGTAGGTTACTGTCAAACTATCGGTATTTATTAAAAAGTATGTAGCGGATTATATATTTTTTTTTACATTTCATTTTCAGAGTCTGATATATCTTTGATAAATGTCTGTAATCCGTCACCATGTGGTAGTAATGCGATGTGCAAAGAAATAAATGGTCAACCGGTGTGCTCATGTTTAACCAATTACATCGGATCTCCTCCCAACTGTAAACCTGAATGTCTTGTGAATTCAGACTGCAAGCCAACTAGGGCTTGTGTTAACAATAGATGCGTTAATCCTTGTCCAAAGCCATGTGGTCGAAATACTGAATGCAAAGTAATAAATCATAGTCCAGTGTGCTCTTGTCGACAAGGTTATTCGGGAGACCCCTTCACTTTGTGTTCTCTGACTCTTCGTAAGTAAAAATCATAATACATCATTTGTTTACTTTTTTTCATAATTAGCTTTAACCTGACAACTGAACAGAAAACTTTACTTTACTTATCTATTTCGCAGAAATATCACCTATTGTAGCAGTTCCATCAAATCCATGCCTTCCATCACCATGCGGCCTTTACGCTGAGTGTCGTAATATTAATGGATTGGCTTCTTGCTCATGTTTACCATCTTACACTGGCTCACCACCGTATTGTAAGCCCGAGTGCGTCGTTCATTCTGATTGCCCCAGTAATCAAGCATGTATTGCTGAGAAGTGCAGAAATCCTTGCGAAGGATCATGTGGATTGTACGCTAAGTGTTTCGTAAACAATCATGTACCAGTATGCATATGTGCAGATGGTTTCACTGGTGATCCATTTAGAGAATGTTCACCAATTCCCATTAAAGGTATGTTGGTTTTAATGCAACCAAAATTTTATTAAATGATAGCTTACGGATATAGATGTATTTAGTATATAGATATATTTAACATATTTTAATATCTTTTTCAGATAATATACCACCTACAGCCTATAATCCCTGTGAGCCAAGTCCTTGTGGCGCAAATGCGGAATGTAACAATGGAGTGTGTTCATGCAACGCAGGCTATCATGGAGATCCGTACTTCGGCTGTCGACCAGAGTGTGTGTACAATTCTGATTGTCCTCAAGACAAAGGTTGTCAGAGAAATAAATGTGTGAATCCGTGCATCGGCACTTGCGGATTAAATGCTATTTGTGATGTTAATAACCATGTGCCCATGTGTAGTTGTCCTAAGGGTATGAATGGCAATGCATTTTTAGAATGTCGTCCATTTGCAGGTATGTTTAAATGTACTTTATTTTTATGTTTGCCTAAAACCTTTTCTATCGTTTTTGTGAATGTTTTCCCCGAATTACTTTTTCCTAAAATGTATGTTTAATTTTTAGTGGCCAACATAAACCCATGCAACCCTTCGCCATGTGGACCAAATAGCCAATGTCAACAATCTAACGGCCAAGCAGTTTGCTCTTGTATTCCTGGCTATCGAGGTAGTCCGCCTACATGTAGACCAGAATGTATTGTCAGTCTTGAATGCTCATTGAAGGAAGCTTGCAACAACCAAAAATGTGTTAATCCTTGCATCGGTGCTTGTGGCGCAGCCGCTGTATGTGACGTCATAAATCATAACCCTATATGTACTTGTCCGCCATCATTTACCGGAGATCCTTTCGTTAGATGTACCGTAATTGGTAAGTGGGAAATTTAAAGAAAACAGAACAGATAGGCATTATTTCTTAATTGAATTATAAAAATAAATACTAAATAATACTTGTAATATTTCAGTCGAAACACCGCCTCAAGTAGATCCATGTGAACCCTCTCCCTGCGGGCCTCACTCCATCTGCAGAATAAGTGGAGAAAGTCCAGTGTGTGCTTGTATAACAGGCTATAAAGGAACTCCGCCTAATTGCAGACCAGAGTGCATAAGTAACAGTGAATGTGACTACAATTTAGCTTGCATAAATCAAAAATGTGTCGATCCATGCATAGGAACTTGTGGCAGTAATACAGAATGTAGAGTCGTTAGTCATTCTCCTATGTGCATATGTCAAGTTGGATACACTGGCGATCCATTTTCACAATGTAACCTCATAATAACAATGGAACCTAATGAAATCTTGAATCCGTGTAGTCCAAGTCCTTGTGGCGCAAACGCTATATGTAGAGAACTAAATGGCGTTGGCGCTTGTCAATGCCAAGAGGACTATTTAGGAAATCCATATGAAGGGTGCAGGCCAGAGTGTGTGGTCAATTCGGACTGTCCACTAAACAAAGCATGCTCCAGAATGAAGTGTGTCGATCCTTGCCCGGGCACGTGTGGTTCCAATGCGTTATGCCAAGTTAGCAACCACAAGCCTAATTGTATTTGCTTATCCGGGTACAGTGGAAATCCATTTAGCCACTGCAATATCATGCAAGAACGTACGTATTCAGTATCAATATGTATCTAATATTTAATTTTTTGTTAGGATATTTATAATTCATTGTTTATTTTCTCATTTCAGCACAAGTTGTAGAAATCAATCCATGCAGTCCATCACCATGTGGTGCAAATAGTCAATGTAGAGAAATAAATGGTCAAGCAGTGTGCTCTTGCCTGCCTAACTTTATGGGCGCTCCGCCTAATTGTCGCCCAGAATGTGTGGTGAGCTCAGAATGTCAACCACACTTGGCTTGTGTCGAACAAAAGTGTACTGATCCATGTGTTGGTAGTTGCGGTGATAATGCTAACTGTAATGTTATAAACCATAGTCCTATTTGCGTTTGCAAGCAAGGCCTAACAGGAAATCCGTTTACAAGGTGCTATCCCATTAAAGGTAAGGTTTTGTTTTACGTGAGATAATGTATGGTGATAAAGTTTTAAATTCATTACCTAATTCAAAACAAATATTGTTAATCCATATTTCATTTCAGTTTCACTGCCACCAGTTACAACACCAGCTGCAGACCCATGTTTACCGTCGCCGTGCGGTCTATATGCAGAATGTCGTAATGTTGGGGGCAGCCCATCTTGTGCATGTCAATCAGGATACATAGGCAGTCCTCCAAACTGTAGACCTGAATGTACGATAAACTCTGAATGTCCTAGTAATCAAGCCTGCATGAATGAAAAATGTCGCGATCCATGTCCTGGTGCCTGTGGGTTAAATGCACAATGTACTGTTTTTAATCACATTGCTCAATGTAGCTGCGTAGAACACTACAAGGGCGATCCATTTGTACAGTGCACATTAATTCCTCAAGATGATGGTAAGTAAATATTATTATGCGATGTGTTTAACATTGTTTGTATAATTGTAAGTCGTGTTTTTAATTTTTGTAATTATTTATTTACAGAAGTTTATCCGGAAATAGATCCTTGCAATCCATCCCCATGTGGTCCAAACTCGGAATGCAATAGTGGTCTATGTACTTGCTTACCAGAATATCACGGCGATCCATATTTCGGTTGCCGTCCAGAATGTTTATTGAACACCGATTGTCCACACGATAAGGCTTGTGTAAGAACTAAATGTGTCGACCCGTGTATTAATACATGTGGTAAACAGGCTCTCTGCAATATATTCAACCACGTACCCATGTGTACATGTCCACAAGGTTTTTCAGGAAATGCATTTTTAGAATGTCAACCGCAGATGATTACTGAATTTATAGATCCATGTAATCCATCACCTTGTGGTCCTAACAGTCGTTGTAGAGCAATCAATGGACAAGCCATATGTACGTGTTTGCCTGGTTATATGGACGCACCGCCTACATGCAGGCCTGAATGCACGTCTAGCGCTGAATGTCCATTAACCAAAGCGTGCTCTGGACAACGATGCATAGACCCGTGCAAAGGAAACTGCGGTGCTGGAGCTCAATGCCAAGTTATTAATCATAATCCCATTTGCTCGTGCTCATCTGGTTTAACTGGTGATCCATTTAGTAGATGCATAGCTCAAGGTTAGTTGTTATTTATTTTTGTCATAAATATCATTTTTATTATTATTGCATTTTTCTACATGTCAAATTATTATTTCAGTTTCGGTACCAGATGTATACGTGAATCCCTGCGAGCCATCGCCTTGTGGTCCCAATTCGATATGTAAAGAAATCAACGGTTCTCCTTCATGTGCGTGTCTCGAGAACTTTAGAGGAAATCCACCAAATTGCCGTCCTGAATGTATAGCTAATACTGAGTGCCCGAATGAACTGGCTTGTATAAATCAAAAGTGCAAAGATCCTTGTCCGGGTTCATGCGGTACAGGAGCTGAATGCAGAGTTGTGAGCCACGCGCCACAATGCTACTGCCAACCAGGATTTACAGGAGATCCATTTATTGCATGTAAAGTTATAGATATTCCGCTTACTCCGTGTTCTCCATCGCCGTGCGGACCTAATGCGTTGTGCAAGGAACTAAAAGGCGCAGGATCTTGTGTATGCTTACCAGATTATATTGGAAATCCTTATGAGGGATGTCGCCCGGAATGCGTTGTAAACTCTGATTGTCCAACCAATTTGGCATGTATTCAAAACAAATGCAAAAATCCATGTAACAACATATGCGGTCGAAATGCTGTATGCAATGTTATTAATCACACGCCTCAGTGCGAATGTCTGCCGGGCCTAACTGGTAGTCCTTACCAGGGATGTATAGAAAAAGTACAAGGTATGTTAAAATTATGGGTTACTTATAGTAGTTTATAAAAGTAATTTCAAATAATACTAAGTAATAAATAACATTTGTGTATGTTTTAGAAACACCTCCAGTATATAGAGACCCATGCGTCCCATCTCCGTGTGGACCTAATAGCATATGTAAAGTGTCAAACGACCAGGCTGTGTGCACTTGTGAATCCGGTTACCTGGGAACACCTCCTTCGTGTAGACCAGAGTGTGTTGTTAGCTCCGAGTGTTCTCAACAACAAGCGTGTATTAATCGAAAATGTAAAAATCCATGTGAAGGGGTTTGTGGATTAAACACCGATTGTAAAGTCATTAATCATAGTCCAATTTGTACATGTCTGGTGCAACATACGGGTGACCCCTTTAGCCGATGTTACAGAGTGCCCGGTAATTTTAACATCTTTTCTATGACTTTTATTTATTGTATATAATCATATAAAACAGTATAATTTATTTTTAAACCAATGTTTTAGTCGCTGATATTGTCGCTGCTCCGGTAAACCCATGTTTGCCGTCTCCTTGCGGACCTTTTTCACAATGCCGCGATATAAGAGGATCACCTTCTTGTTCCTGTTTACCTCAATACCACGGCAGCCCACCAAACTGCCGACCCGAATGTTCTATTAACACCGATTGTCCCAGCGATAAGGCTTGCATCAATGAAAAATGTGTAGACCCGTGCCCTGGCTCTTGCGGCATAAACGCCGAATGTAGGGTACAAAGTCACATCTCAATCTGTACCTGTCTTGATGGTTATACTGGCGATCCCTTCAACAACTGCATATTGAAACCTCAAAAAGGTACACAGTTTTTTAAATTTGAAATTTATATAATTTAGAAATAACAAAATATTTTATTTTATGTACTTATGAATTATATCTTTTTAGAACCGACGCCAATAAATTCATGTAATCCATCGCCATGTGGGCCTAACGCCATTTGTAATGACGGAGTTTGCACGTGTTTACCCGAATACAACGGAGATCCATATTTTGGCTGTCGTCCTGAATGCACGATTAGCTCGGAATGTCCTATGGATAAAGCTTGCGTCAACCAAAGGTGTATCAACCCATGTTTAAATGCATGTGGAACCAATGCTAACTGTGAGGTTGTAAAACATATGGCCATTTGTGTATGTCCTCCAAGAACGACAGGAAATGCTTTTGTACAGTGCAATCCAATAAGAGGTAATTTTAATAATAAGCTCATTTCAAAACATTTTTAAAATCCTTACTTAAATGGCTCACCTAGCTTATAAACCGCTAGTCTGATCGAGCTGATTCGCAAAATACTTAACAGAAAACTTTATTGTAAAAAGGGTATGAAATAAAATTTTCTTTTATATTTGCAGACCCTATACCATCGAACCCGTGCCAACCAAGCCCGTGTGGACCGTTCAGCCAATGTAGAGAATATAATAACCAAGCTGTATGTTCTTGTATGTCCAACTACCTTGGAGCTCCACCGTCATGCCACCCAGAGTGTACCGCTAGCTCGGATTGTCCTTCCAATAAGGCCTGTAGCAACCAAAAATGTATAAACCCATGCCAAGGTGCTTGCGGTGTATCAGCTCAATGTCAGGTCATCAATCACAATCCAATATGTTCATGCCCTACTGGACTAACTGGTGATCCGTTCACAAGATGCATCACAAAACGTATGTTTTATAACTTCTATAAGAAATATATTTAATGTTAATATATGGCAAGAGTTGATAAAATTACACTTAATTGTATTATATTTCAGCAATTTCTGAACCTACGGTTGCGGTAAATCCGTGCCAACCTTCCCCTTGTGGACCAAACTCAATATGTCAACAGACGGGTACGGAAACTCCGTCATGTCAGTGTATGCCAGAATTTATTGGTTCTCCACCAAACTGTCGCCCAGAATGTATATCGAACAACGAGTGCCCATCACACAAAGCATGCATAAATAGAAAATGTCAAGATCCTTGTCTTCAGGCTTGTGGTTTAAACGCAGAATGTAGAGTTGTAAGTCATACTGCAGTCTGTATTTGCCCTGAAGGCTACAGTGGCGACGCAGTAATTCAGTGTACAATAAATGCTGTAATACCCAGTGAACCATTATCACCATGTACACCGTCGCCCTGTGGACCCAATGCAGAATGCAAGGAACAGTCTGGTGCAGGTGCATGTCTTTGTGTTCACGGTTACTTTGGTAACCCTTACGAAGGATGCCGTCCAGAATGCTCGGTCAACTCGGATTGCCCAAGCAATAGAGCATGTACCAGAAATAAATGTATTGATCCTTGTCCTGGCACTTGTGCAATAAATGCAGATTGCCAGGTAGTAAATCATTCCCCACTGTGTACCTGTCGGCCACAGTACATCGGCGACCCATTCAGACAATGTAATATGAAACGTAAGTAAAAACAATACAATATTTAATTAAATATTTATTTTTGATTATATTGTTTTTGCATATAGTAATTATTTTAAAACTTTTCAGAACAAGAAGAAGTATATACAAATCCATGTCAACCATCGCCATGTGGGCCAAACAGTCAGTGCCACGTAACAAACGGCCAAAGCGTCTGTTCGTGCTTACCTGAGTATAGGGGATCTCCGCCAAACTGTAGGCCTGAATGTGTAGTTAGCGCAGAATGTACATCAGATAAAACGTGCAGAAACCAGAAATGTGTATCACCTTGTCCTGGACCCTGTGGATTAAATACGCAGTGTCGAGTCATTAACCATAGCCCCATTTGCACTTGTGAAGACCGATTCACGGGAGATCCATTCTCCAATTGTTACAAAATTACAGGTATGGTAACAATATATTACGTTAATATTCTAAAATAAAAGTATATAGTTAAAAATCAACAAGGTGTGTTTTTTCTAAATATTTAGGACACATTACCATCCCGTCTAACCTAACACTATTTTCAGCTCCAGTTCCAACTTTAGAAGAAAGAGATCCTTGCGTACCGTCGCCATGTGGTCCAAACTCACAATGTCAGAATCTGCGTGGTATTCCATCTTGTTCATGTTTACCAACCTTTGAAGGCAGCCCACCAAATTGCAGACCAGAATGTACTATAAATGAAGAGTGTGCTAGTAATCTAGCTTGCATTAAACAAAAATGTAAAGACCCTTGTCCAGGATCGTGTGGATTCAACGCTAATTGTCATGTTATGAATCATGTCGCAGTTTGTAGCTGTACAGAGGGTTATACTGGAAATGCTTTCACACAGTGCAGCCCCAATCCTCAAAAAGGTACAGTTATCTCATTTGTCTACACTGTATAATACCTTTATAAAACCTGTTATATTCTAATTTTTTGTCAATTTATGTGATAATTGTTATCATTTTTTGCAGAAGAGAGTGATTTATGCAATCCATCACCATGCGGGCCAAATGCCGTATGTAATAACGGACAATGTACCTGCATTGCTGAATTCCACGGAGATCCATACAGTGGATGTCGACCGGAATGTGTACAGAGTTCTGACTGTGAACGAAACAAAGCGTGTATAATGAATAAGTGCCAAGATCCTTGTCCAGGAACTTGCGCACCAACTGCTGTTTGTAACGTAGTGAACCACATCCCAATGTGCAGCTGCCCCGAGCGCATGACTGGCAATGCTTTTGTAGAGTGTCGTATTATTTCAGGTACATTTGTAATTCTTTGAAGTAAAATATTATAAAAATTATTCTTTACCGTAGTGTTCTGTGTAAGTCTGTGTAGTTTACTAATGATAACTTCCGATTTTCCAGAACCTGTAAAAGTTAACCCCTGTCAACCTTCACCGTGTGGTCCTAACAGCCAATGCAGAGAAGTAAACGGCCAGGCTGTATGTTCTTGTGCTCCTAACTACATCGGTTCGCCACCTACTTGTCGACCTGAATGCGTCATAAGTGCCGAATGTTCTTTAGACCAAGCGTGTAGTAATCAACGCTGTGTCAATCCATGTGTAGGCGCTTGTGGCGTGAATGCAGAATGCAAAGTGGTCAACCATAACCCTATATGCACGTGTCCACTCCAGTTTTCAGGCGATCCATTTTCACGGTGTTTCAGACTTCGTAAGTATTTATTGATACAACGAACTTAGTTCAATTATTGATATGCTGACGATAAATCTTATAATTTTGTATTTATTACAGCTGAAAAATTGCCAGACCCCATCAACGTTTGCACACCTTCTCCTTGTGGTCCCAACTCATTGTGCAAAGACATCAAAGGCGTTCCGACGTGCACTTGTATGGATAACTATCGCGGTCAGCCACCTTACTGCAGACCTGAATGTACTAGCAACGAAGACTGTTCTCCACACTTGTCGTGCGTAAATACGAAATGCGTAGACCCATGTGAAGGAGTTTGCGGAGCAAATGCAGAATGTAGGGTAGTTAGTCACTCTCCAATTTGTTTATGTTCAAATGGATACACCGGAGATCCGTTTACTGGCTGTGTATATGAACCCTTACATACGGAGCCTATCACCACACCATGTTCGCCTTCACCTTGCGGATCTAACGCTTTGTGTAAAGAAAAATATAACGCTGGATCATGTACCTGTATCGAAGGATATATTGGTAATCCTTATGAGGGCTGTCGACCAGAGTGTGTAGTAAACACGGATTGTCCATCTAACAGAGCATGTTCTAATAATAAATGCGTAGATCCTTGTCCAGGCAGTTGTGGTACCAATGCTCAATGTCAAGTAGTAAATCATGCGCCCCTGTGTACTTGTAATAACGGATATACTGGGGACCCATTCAGATATTGTGTTTATCAAGGTAAATATTTTTTATGCATATTAATTTTATTAAGTAGGATTCCTAACTAAGTGAAATTATTGCACAATTACAAAATGTAATAATATGATTTTGTATTTTAGAAGCGCCAATCAATGTACCAGTAGACGTTTGCTACCCGTCACCTTGTGGGCCGAACAGCCAGTGCAAAAATATTAATGGTCAAGCTGTGTGTTCTTGTCAAGCGGAATACATAGGATCCCCACCAAATTGTCGTCCAGAATGTGTTGTGAGTTCAGAATGCCCTCACGACAAGGCTTGCATAAAAAATAAGTGCGTGAATCCATGTCCAAAGCCCTGTGGTAGGAATAGTAACTGTAAGGTCATAAATCACAGCCCAATATGCTCCTGCAAGTCATCGTTTACGGGAGATCCATTTACAATTTGTACTCCGGTGCCATGTACGTATTGCATTCAAATATTTTGTATTAAATATTTATATTTTACGAGTAAGTCACGAAATAATTGAATTAATATACATTTTTTTCAGATGATCAACCGCAGCCAGAAGCCATTAATCCTTGTCTACCGTCACCATGTGGACCCAATGCAGAGTGCAGGAATATCGGAAATACACCATCCTGTTCATGTCTACTTAATTATATAGGAAGTCCTCCAAATTGTCGACCAGAATGTTCCATACACTCAGATTGCGCAAGTGACCGCGCTTGTATTAACTCCAAATGTCAAGATCCTTGCCCCGGTTCCTGCGGCTTGTACGCTACGTGCAAAGTACAGAATCATATACCGATTTGTACATGCAATGAGGGTTACATCGGAGATCCGTTTACAAGTTGTAAATTACAGACATTAGAAGGTATTTATAACGTTACTAAACTTATAATTCAATGATGTTAAATCAAAAAATGTACAACATTTCTCATTATGTTCTTATTTTTAATTTTAGTCGAGCCAAACATAGCGGACTCGTGTGCAACCGTGCGATGCGGTTCAAATGCGGAATGTATTAATGGACAGTGTCAATGCTTGCCCGAATTCCATGGAGACCCTTATTTCAATTGTAGACCAGAATGCGTATATAGCACAGATTGTGATCAAAGTAAAGCCTGTGTACAAAGAAAATGTATCGATCCATGCATAGGAGCATGCGGACAAAATGCAATTTGCCAAGTAGTAAATCATATTCCGATGTGTAGTTGCAATAGTGGTTATACCGGAAACGCCTTCGTTATATGTAATCCAATTAAGGGTATGTATATAAAATGAAGAATAAAATATATATAACATATAGTATCGTATTTTCGACCACAAAACTTTAACTTATATTTTTTTATTACAGCGACACCCATTGAAAATCCATGCAGCACTGCTGTTTGTGGCCCGAATAGCCAGTGCCGTGAGATAAATAACCAAGCTGTTTGTTCATGCTTACCTACATACTTGGGCGTACCACCGGCTTGCAGACCAGAGTGTGTGGTAAATGCAGAATGTCCTCAGAACCAAGCTTGCACGAAACAAAAATGTATAAATCCATGCCTTGGAGCTTGTGGATTGCGCGCGACTTGTGAAGTGATTAATCACAACCCGGTGTGCGCCTGTCCCGCCGCACATACAGGAGACCCATTCGTTGGTTGTACACCCATATCAAGTAAGTTATAATTTATTTTCCAATAATTAAATCTACATAAAAAGTTTTAAAATACATTGAACTCTCTTGTACATTTCAACTCTTTAATTGTTCAATATACTTTCAGATGCCCCTCCAGTTGTCGTCAATCCTTGTCAGCCTTCCCCGTGTGGACCAAACTCTGTTTGCAAAGAAATCAATGGAAATCCTTCATGTACATGCATGCCCGAATTTAAGGGTCAACCCCCGTATTGTAAACCTGAGTGCATAAGTAACAGCGAATGTCCAACGCATTTAGCTTGTGTTAACCAAAAATGTAAAGATCCATGCACACGGGCCTGCGGTGCGAATGCCGAATGCCGTGTGGTCAGCCATTCGGCTATGTGTGTATGCCCGCAGGGATACAGAGGGGATCCATTCACACAGTGTTCAATACAAACTGCTATTGAGATTTTAACGCCATGTTCGCCCTCGCCTTGTGGTCCAAACGCTATATGCAGGGAACAAAATAAAGTGGGATCATGTATTTGTAACGAAGGATACTTTGGAAACCCTCATGAAGGATGTCGTCCGGAGTGTGTAAGCGATTCTGACTGCCCTGGAAATGGAGCTTGCATCGGTAACAAATGTCAAGATCCTTGTCCAGGTACTTGTGGGGTCAATGCAGAATGTGCGACAGTCAACCACTCACCCGTATGCACTTGTATTGCTGGCTACACTGGAGATCCGTTCCGACGGTGCAGTACAGTACCAGGTAGGTTTTAACGATTTATTACATGTAAATGAATAAGAATATATGATTTACTAAGAATATATAATTTACAAAGTGTGATTAATAAACGTTTTTAATTCTTACAGTTCAAGAACTTCCACCAGTGAACGTTTGTTTCCCTAGCCCTTGTGGACCAAACAGTCAGTGCCGCGTTTCAAACGAACAAGCCGTTTGCAGTTGTTTACCGGAGTTTATCGGTGAACCTCCATCTTGCAAACCTGAATGTGTAATTAACTCGGAATGTGCCTCGGACAAAGCTTGTGTGAATAGAAAATGTGTCAACCCTTGTCCTGGTCCATGCGGCCAAAATGCTGAATGCCGCGTTTTCAATCATAACCCTATCTGCAGTTGCTCTGTGGGATACGTGGGAGACCCATTCACGAGATGTTATGCGAAACCAGGTAATTTTATTGCTTCATAAATATATGATTTACAAATTGCCTTATTTTAAGTTTGCCATTTTATTTATGTAATTTTAATTTATAAATAAATTTTATATATTTTATTTTTAGTGCTAGTGCAACCACTATTGGATGAAACGAGAGATCCTTGCGTACCTTCACCGTGCGGTACGCATTCTGTGTGCCGTAACTTAGGTGGCCAACCCTCATGTTCATGTGTACCAGGATACTTCGGAAGTCCTCCTAACTGTAGGCCAGAATGTGTAACGAATCAGGATTGTATTAGTTCTATGTCATGTATTAATGAGAAATGCAAGGATCCTTGCCCAGGATCTTGTGGACAAAACGCTAAATGTTCAGTCATTAAACATATTGCAATTTGTACTTGCTTGGAAGGTTATCAAGGAGATCCGTTCACCGCATGCACATTCAAGCCATTGGAAGGTAAGAAACCCATGACGTCATATTCTTATACATATAAAATGCTTTGTCCTGAATGACTGACTGACGGATCAACGCAAAGCCTAAACTGCTGATCTTAGAGACCTGAAACTTTGAGGACGTGTTCTTTGTATGACGTAGGCATCTGATAAGAAAAGATTTTCTGTAATACGGGTAGTATAAAGGGCAGAAAAAGGAAGACAAAGATTGTATGGAACAACGTGATTCCTTGGTACAATCTACTTCAAATTTTGTATAAATATTCTTTAACAGAATTGTTCGTGGTGAAACAGAATTGGACGTGGTTCGTATTTTTTGAAACTCTTCACCTAATGGGGTTACAAAGGGGTAAAAAGTTGTAATTTATTTGACAGAACAACGTTTGTTGGCTCATCTAGTACGATACATATTTATGTTTAAAACATGACAATAAAAACTTTTATTTTTTTCAGAGCCGACCCCTACTGATCCATGTAATCCGTCACCGTGTGGATCTAACGCTCAATGCTTTAATGGAGAATGTTCATGTTTACCGGAATATCGAGGTGACCCATACATCGGTTGCAGACCCGAATGTACAATTAGCACAGATTGTCAAAGAAATCAAATTTGTGTTAAGAAAAAATGTGTGAATCCATGCCCTGATACATGTGGAGCCAACGCTATCTGCGAAGTTATCAATCATGTTCCAATGTGCAGTTGTCCTGCTGGATATACCGGAAATTCCTTTGTATCGTGTAATGTTGTCCAAGGTATTTTTATTGATTCAATTCGTTGTATTCGTTTAAAAATATTACTTTTCATTTACTCACTATTTAAATTTATTTACAGTACCCTTGCCGACAAATCCTTGCAACCCCAGTCCATGTGGGCCAAATAGTCAATGTCGGGAAGTTAACAATGTTGCTGTATGCTCGTGTTTGCCGAACTACTCAGGAAACCCACCAGCATGTCGACCAGAGTGCACTACAAGCTCCGAATGTCAACTAGATAAAGCTTGTAACAACTATAAATGTATAAATCCATGTAATGGAGCATGCGGTGTCGGTGCGCTCTGTGAAGTAGTAAATCATAACCCGATATGTTCTTGCCCAAGAGACTTCACGGGAGATCCGTTTACCAGATGCGTTCCTAAACGTAAGTTTAAGTTTTGCATATGGCATTCATTAATTTATTTTGAAATTAAAATGTTAACTTATTAAATATTTTTGAATTAAGATATTTAATTCGATTTTTTCCAAAGTCATACAAAATTTTCACTTTAAGACTTTCAACTGAATAAGGTTTAATGTCCATTAATTATTCTATGTGTATTCACATTAAAATAATATTTTGCAGCTCTAGAGATTCAACCACAAGTAAATCCTTGTTTACCATCACCTTGTGGCCCTAATTCAGTTTGCCAAACAATAAATGACTCGCCGTCCTGTACTTGCATGCCGGAATTCATCGGAATACCACCAAATTGTCGTCCAGAATGTTCCAGCAACAGTGAATGTCCAAATCATCTGGCGTGTATAAACAATAAATGCGGCGACCCATGTCTAGGAGCATGTGGCTCTTTGGCTCAATGCCGCGTAGTGAGCCATACTCCCAACTGCGTATGTCCACAAGGATACGTAGGTGATCCGTTTATCTCGTGTACCGTACAAGTTAATACACCTGTAGAGATTATATCTCCGTGCACCCCATCTCCTTGTGGTAGCAATGCTATTTGCAAGGAACGCAATAAAGTCGGATCATGCGTGTGTTCACCTGGATACTTCGGAAATCCCTACGAAGGATGTCGACCTGAGTGCACTGTTAATACAGACTGTCCTTCGAATAGGATATGTCAACAAAATAAATGCCAAGACCCTTGCCCTGGAACATGTGCTACTAACGCTCAGTGTCAAACTGTGAATCATGCACCTATATGTACTTGTTTGCCTGGATACACCGGAGATCCATTCCGAAATTGTGTCTATAGACAAGGTAATATTACTCTCCTATCATTGATAACACCATAAAAGTTGCATATCATTGAAACATACATACTAATATTCATTTATTTTTCAGAACCTGAACTTCCAACCGATCCTTGTTCTCCCTCACCTTGCGGTCCTAATAGTGTATGCAAAGTACGAAACGAGCAAGCACTCTGCACCTGCTTGCCAGAATATCGCGGTGCGCCTCCTAATTGTAGACCTGAGTGTATTATAAGTGCTGAATGTCCAACGAATAGAGCATGCGTTGGTCAAAAATGCATTGATCCATGTATTGGACAGTGTGGACAGAACACGAAGTGCATTGTCGTAAATCATAGCCCGATTTGTTCTTGCTTGCATCAATATACTGGTGATCCTTTCAGTAGATGCTACCCACTTATAACGAATTTGCCTGTGGAAACTAGACCAACAAATCCTTGTCTACCATCGCCATGTGGACCGTTCAGTGAATGTAAAGAGATTAATGGAATTCCGTCCTGCACTTGTCTGCCTTCTTATATCGGAGCTCCACCCGGTTGCCGACCAGAATGTGTTATTAACTCTGATTGCCCGAGTAATTTGGCTTGTATCAATCAAAAATGTAAAGATCCATGTCCAGGTTCATGTGGTATTAACGCTAAATGTGCTGTTAAAAACCACATACCAATTTGTACCTGTTTTGACAATTACGTCGGCGATGCTTTTGTCGAATGCAAAATTCAAGGTAAAATTATATTAAATAACTATATAATATTTTACTTTTGTAAAAAAATAAGATATATAAAATATTTTATTTAAACATTGAGTATATTTACTTTACAGAAGTTGTAAGCGATGAAATCGATCCTTGTAATCCGTCTCCCTGTGGATCTAATGCCGCTTGCCGTGGAGGTGAATGCATATGTTTACCGGAGTACCGAGGAGATCCATACTTTGAATGCCGTCCAGAATGTGTATTGAGTTCTGACTGTGCACAAAACAAGGCTTGTTTGCGAAATAAATGTGTCGATCCTTGCAACAGTGGCGTTTGCGCCAGTAATGCTATATGCGAAGTGATCAACCATGTACCGATGTGTAGGTGCCCGGAGCAGATGGTTGGCGACGCATTTGTTCAGTGCACCATCCTTGAAAGTAAGAATACTAAACATTTTTAACAATATATTAATTTCATAATCTACATACGTTACGTTATAATAATAGAAACGTTTACTTTATCTTTTCTGACAAATATTATATGTATATACCTATGTCCTACGTATATGTGCATAACAGTATTTCATTATTTCTTTTATTACAGTGGAGAAGCCTCAACCTTGTCAACCAAGCCCATGTGGACCCAACAGTCAATGTCGAGATATAAGCGGACAAGCGATATGTTCATGCTTACCTGGTTTTATTGGAAGTCCACCATCCTGCAGGCCAGAATGTATTGTTAGTACAGATTGTTCACCGGATGAAGCATGCAGTAATAGAAAATGTATCAAACCTTGCCTAGGAGCGTGCGGCATAGGCGCAAAATGTCAAGTTATTAATCACAACCCTATCTGCTCCTGTCCAGAATCATACACTGGAAATCCATTCACCAGATGTATTTTGCAAGAGTTTACCCCAGAACCCGTGAATCCATGCGTACCGTCACCATGTGGACCGAATTCAATATGCAAAGAAAGTTTAGGTTCACCGGTTTGTTCGTGCATGGAAGAGTATACTGGCTCTCCGCCATATTGTAAACCCGAATGTATAAGTAACTCTGAATGTCCAACTCATCGTGCTTGCATAAATCAGAAGTGTGTGGATCCCTGTGTGGGCTCATGCGGTTCTAATACTGAATGTCATGTTGTAAGTCACTCACCATCATGTTCATGCTTAACTGAATACACCGGTAATCCATTCATTGAATGTCACAAAGTGAACATAGTACAAGAAGTAACATCACCTTGCCAGCCGTCCCCTTGCGGCGCTAACGCTATTTGCAAAGAGTTTAACAATGCTGGATCTTGCACTTGCATACAAGATTATTACGGAAACCCATATGAAGGATGTAGGCCAGAGTGCACCATAAACACGGACTGTCCATCAAATCGTGCTTGTCTACAAAACAAATGTCGAGATCCCTGTCCGGGCGCCTGTGCACCGAATGCCATCTGCCAAGTAGTAAACCACGCACCATCGTGTTCATGTAGTCGCGGCTATTCAGGCGATCCATTCCGATACTGCAGTCTCGAAGGTTAATTGAATCTTCTTTTTTATTATTGAACAATTTTTATTTTTAATTTATTAACAAAATCTAAATTTTCATTGTTGTTTTATTTGCAGTTATAAACGAGGCGCCAAAAGACGTATGTCGACCTAATCCTTGTGGTCCAAACAGCCGTTGTCAAGAAGTAAATAAACAAGCAGTATGCTCATGTTTGCCGAATTATATTGGCACCCCACCTGGTTGCCACCCCGAATGTGTTATCAGTACCGAATGTCCAAGAGACAAAGCATGTATTAACCAGCGTTGTCAAGACCCATGTGTAAATTCTTGTGGTACAAACGCGGAATGTAGAGTTATTAGCCACAGCCCTATATGTAATTGCAAACCTAGTTACACAGGCGATCCATTTACACGGTGCAACCCAATTCCACGTAAGTTACATACATGTCATTTGTTTTTATCTTTTCATTGTTTTTATTTTATTTTATTTATTTTTTCATACTATAAAATTGATCATGGTTGCTGCGTAACTTATAATTTTATGTTTTTTTTCAGCACCTATTGCGAATGCAGTCTTAGAACCATACAGAAATCCATGTGTCCCATCACCTTGCGGTCCAAATTCAATTTGCCAAGAAATCGGAAGTGTGCCATCATGTACATGCATGCCTAACTATATTGGCAGCCCGCCAAACTGTAAACCGGAGTGTGTTCTCAACGCTGAGTGTCCAACTTCTCAGGCTTGTATTCAACAAAAGTGCCGAGATCCCTGTCAAGGGTCTTGCGGAATTGGAGCTATTTGCACAGTTTCGAGACATATTCCCATTTGTACCTGTCCTGAAGGATACACAGGAGATGCGTTCACTGTGTGTACGCCTAGACCATTACCTGGTATGTGTACTTAAAAACCAGATTTTCTCTCTTTTTAATGTTCTATTCTGCTATCTATATCTCTTAAAGCGTAGTCATAATGAGAAGGCATTTGAATTTTTACATAGAGTGTAATGTATAACAAAAAAAGTTGTTTAAAAGTCATTTATTAAAATATTTTACATTCAACATTTCAAATTACAACAGTATCCGTTGTACAAAACACTTCGAGTGCGAGTTTTACCCACACTTGGCCGATTATAATAAAGTGTTTATTTTTTGTGTCAATATCTTTTATATATTTATAATTATTAATTTGTGATTTCAGAATCGGATATTATTGACAAATGTAATCCGTCGCCATGTGGTTCTAATGCTATATGCAACGATGGTGTATGCTCCTGCATTGAAGAACATCAAGGAGATCCATATGTGGGATGCCGACCTGAGTGTGTATTAAGTTCTGATTGCCCACGAGATAGAGCCTGCGTTAGAAACAAGTGTGTCGACCCCTGCATCGGCACTTGTGCTTCGAATGCTATTTGTGATGTAATAAACCACGTACCTATGTGTAGCTGCCCTCAAGGAATGACTGGCAATGCCTTCTATGCCTGTGAGCCTATTCGAGGTATGACAATGAATAATTAAAGTGGTAAAATTGTTTTTTTTTATATATCTTGATAGTTAACATTCAAAATATTTTTCAGCACCTGTTGTTACAAACCCATGTCTCCCATCGCCGTGTGGTCCGAACAGTCAATGTCGGGAAGTAAATGGACAAGCTGTTTGTACGTGTGTGCCTGGTTATATCGGAAGCCCGCCACTGTGTCGACCAGAATGTGTTGTGAGCTCCGACTGCCCACTCAACAAAGCTTGCAGTAATCAGAAATGTATAAATCCGTGCGCTGGAACATGCGGTGTTGATGCCAAATGTGAAGTTGTTAAACATAATCCAATTTGCACTTGCCCGCCTAAGTATACCGGAGACCCCTTCTCTAGATGTGTTCCATATAGTAAGTATTATTATACTTATTTTTATTTAAAAAAATATGTAAAATATACATATATTTTGAAGATGTTACCACATGTATATGAAACTCATCTATAACTAGATACATCTCGGGTTTTTCACATTTCTCTACTGTTGTTTTGCACTCTGGTTTAATAAACACGTTATTGATATTATAGTTGTTTTCATAAAAATAATAACGTTATAACATACATTATTTTACAGAACCGCCAGCTGATGACGTAACGCCTTGCCAGCCTTCACCATGCGGCCCTAATGCAATTTGTAAGGATCAATCGGGAACTCCTTCATGTTCTTGTATGCCAAACTTCTTTGGATCTCCGCCGTATTGTAGACCAGAATGTACTATAAATAGTGAATGTCCATCAAACAAGGCCTGTATAAATCAAAAATGTAAAGACCCTTGCACAAACACTTGCGCAGTTAACGCACAATGCCGTGTTATAAGCCATACGCCAACATGTTTCTGTGATTCGGGCTACACGGGTGATCCGTTTAGTAACTGTTACATTGAACAAGAAATCGTACCTGAAATAGCTACACCTTGTATACCGTCGCCCTGTGGACCTAACGCTGAATGCAGAGAGCAAAACAGAGCTGGTTCATGTAGTTGTTTGCCAGATTATGTGGGTAATCCGTATGAAGGATGTCGCCCAGAATGTACTATCAACACCGACTGCCCACCAAGTAGAAGTTGTATTCGCAATAAATGTCAAGATCCGTGCCCAGGAACATGCGGACCCGTTGCTACATGTGCTGTTGTAAACCATCTACCGATGTGCTCTTGTCCATCTGGCTACACTGGGGACCCTTACCAACGATGTGATATTTTGAGAGGTACAGTAAATAAATCACTTTTATATTGCTAACACGTTTATTAAGTCAAAATATACAATGACTTGAATTTACAGTTGTAACTTAATTTGATTTGTTATTTCATAATTATTTCAGAACCAGTACCAGAAAAGACTACGCCTTGTGTTCCAAATCCATGTGGACCAAACAGTTTATGCCGGCCAGTAAATGGCCAAAGTGCATGTTCATGTATGCCAAATTATATAGGTTCACCACCTGGATGCAGACCAGAATGTACATCTAGTTCAGAATGTACATCTGACAAAGCTTGCGTTAACCAGAAATGTACAGATCCTTGCCCCGGTCATTGTGGAAGTAATACAGAATGTAGAGTTATAGCTCACAGTCCAATTTGCACTTGCGGAGCTGGATTTACTGGAGATCCGTTCACACGTTGTTATCCACTACGTATGTATTTGTCTTTTAATGAAAAGTTTGGCGTCGCTGTGCCCAAGCCAGTGTTATTTAATATTCTTTTCAATTCCAGCTCAAGTACAGTACACTCCAGAAATTCAAAGAGATCCATGTGTACCAAGCCCTTGTGGAGAGAATGCTGTATGCCGCAATCTTAATGGTGCACCATCTTGTTCATGCTTGCCCAACTTCCAAGGTCTTCCTCCAAACTGTCGTCCAGAATGTGCAATTAACCAAGACTGTCCATCAAACATGGCGTGTATTAACATGAAGTGTCGGGACCCGTGCCCTGGCAGTTGTGGTCAGAACGCCGTGTGTACTGTATTCAATCACCTACCGGCCTGTACTTGCTCTCAAGGCTTTACTGGTGATCCCTTCACAGTATGTCAAGTGATCATTCCAGAAAGGGGTAAGATAAAATAGATCAATCATATTCTAATGGAGTAGTGGCATTTTGTATACACCTTACTAATACTTATACATTTTTTACAGATCAATTACCACAAGACCCGTGCAACCCATCACCTTGCGGTTACAACGCAGAATGTAGGAACGGAATTTGCACTTGTTTACCAGATTATACAGGAGACCCATATTTCGGTTGTAAACCGGAATGTGTGTCAAGTATGGAGTGCGCTACTGACAAGATTTGCTCTAAAAACAAATGTGTTAATCCTTGTCCAGGAATTTGTGCACCAAATGCTAATTGTAATGTTTACAATCATATTCCAATCTGTACTTGTCCGGAAGGAATGTCTGGAAACGCTTTCACCGAATGCCACAGGGTTGAAAGTAAGTTAGAATGCTATAAAACAATGGCTTTCAATGTCTGAATAATTGACCAAACCAAAGTTATTGCCTGCTATATCTTTTTTATTATATCTAATTTATTATTTCAGTTATTCAAGTACAACCATGCAACCCAAGTCCATGTGGGCAAAACAGTCAATGCAGGCCAATAAACAACCAAGCTGTATGTTCTTGCTTGCCCACATTTATTGGAAGCCCACCGTCTTGTCGACCAGAGTGTACTATTAGCGCCGAGTGCCCCTTGAACGAAGCGTGCAACAACCAAAAGTGTATAAATCCATGCATTGGCACTTGTGGATATGGCGCTAGGTGTGAAGTGGTTAATCACAATCCGATATGTTCTTGTCCAGTCAAATATACTGGAGATCCATTTACACGCTGTATACCCGAAAGTATGTATAAAACAAAAATAATAAATGTAATGTTTTCAATTTATTAATTAATGTGTTGTTAACCATACGTATTTTTTTCAGTGACGGTATCGTTACCGCCCATTGATCCTTGCACACCATCCCCATGTGGACCATACTCTGTATGCAAAGTAATAGGAGAATCACCATCGTGCACTTGTCAGCCAGATTATATTGGCGGTCCACCGAACTGTCGTCCAGAATGCGTCAGTAACTCAGAGTGCCCCAGCAATTTGGCATGTGTTAACCAAAAATGTAAGGACCCATGCCCTGGAAGCTGCGGATATAACGCGGACTGCAAAGTTGTCAGTCATGCACTAATTTGTTCGTGTCCTTATGGCCAAACAGGAGATCCCCTTGTCTCTTGTAACCCAATTAGAGGTAAGTAATACGCTCTAAGCGTTATAATATATAGCAGTAAATCTATTTGAATATTAGAATAGGTACTAAAATCTCTTTTTTCTTATCTGTTATAGAATCTGTCATAGAATATGCTTCACCGTGTGAACCGTCTCCGTGTGGACTGAATGCCGAATGTAGTGAAAGAAACGGCGCTGGATCTTGTAGATGTGTAGAAAACTACTTTGGAAATCCTTACGAAGGCTGTCGTCCGGAATGTGTTATCAATAGCGATTGTAGCCCAACATTAGCTTGTATCCAGAACACATGTAAAGATCCGTGCCCAGGAATATGTGCACCGAACGGCATTTGCCAAGTCGTCAACCATCTACCGTCATGCTACTGTCCACCAGGTCTCACAGGAGATGCTTACAGATTCTGTGTACAGAAGACTGAAGGTAATTTCGCTTGTTTTTTTAATATTTGTAAATCCATTACTAAAATCGAAAGGACTATTTTTTACATAAATACTTCTTTGCATTTTCCAGATATTGTAAAGACAACTCCATGCACACCATCGCCATGCGGTCCTAATAGTCAGTGCCGAGAATTGAATTCACAGGCAATATGTAGTTGTCAAGAGAGCTTCATGGGCACTCCACCTAACTGTCGACCTGAATGTACTATCAATAGTGAATGTCCGAGTGACAAGGCTTGCGTTAATCGTAAATGTGTGAACCCGTGCGTTGGTCAGTGCGGCAGAAATGCGAACTGTCGAGTATTTTCACACAACCCAATATGCTCATGCAAAGAGCGCTTTACGGGTGATCCATTTACTAATTGTATGCCAAGTAAGTAAAAGTAATATTATTTTGATAAAGTACTTAAGTGTACTTAACACTATATTTTCATTTTAGATTTGCACCTATAGGTAAAAGCAAAATTAATAAATTGAACAAATTGCATATATTGTAATCTCGATATATCATCCTGTATGTTTAAATTAGAATAAAATACATGTGAGATATGTTATTAATTTCAGTACCCGTATCAATACCATCGCTACCGCAAGAAATAAACCCTTGCATTCCATCACCGTGCGGACCGAATTCTCAGTGTGAAGTATACGGCGGCAATGCTCGGTGCACTTGTTTGCCAAACTACATAAGTACACCTCCGCGGTGTAGACCTGAATGTACTGTCAACTCCGAATGCAGCGCAGTGACGGCATGCATTAATAACATATGCGTAGATCCCTGCCCCGGTGCTTGTGGAAATAACGCCCAATGTAATGTCAACAATCATATGCCAATATGCTCTTGTATGCCAGGATTTACAGGCGATCCGTTCGTTAGCTGCAGAATAACATTGATAGGTATGTATCCACATTACTTAAACAATTATAGAAGTTTTGTTGTATGTATATTGTTGTATGTATATCCACATTACTTAAACAATTATAGAAGTTTTGTCATCACACATCACATCACATCTAAACACGTTCATTTGTTATTTTAGAATCGGAACCAGTAGACCCTTGCTCGCCATCTCCGTGTGGTTCTAACGCCGTATGCCAGAATGGCATTTGCACATGTATCCCTGAATACCATGGTGATCCTTACTTCGGATGTAAGCCAGAATGCGTACTAAACTCAGACTGCCCACGAGACAGATCGTGCATCAGAAATAAATGCAAGGATCCCTGCGTTGATACTTGCGGGAACGACGCTATTTGTGAGGTCTTTAATCATATACCCATGTGCTCTTGCCCTGCTGGATTTACTGGATCACCTTTCAACTACTGCTCGAAAATTACAGGTACGATTGTAGGACTCAAAATCAAAAGCATCTATTAAGTTTATATAATTTAATGTGTTATATCCCGCAACTATAATACCTAATGACGTTTTTCTTTTTTAATTTTAGAAGTTGCCGTGCCTATTAATTTATGTCAACCATCGCCTTGTGGACCCAATAGTCAATGCAAGGAAGTAGGCGGACATGCCGTTTGTGTCTGTGTGCAAGGTTACCTTGGCAGTCCTCCAAACTGTCGTCCCGAGTGCACGGTAAGCTCAGACTGCCAGTTGAGTCAAGCCTGCTCCAACCAAAAATGTATAGATCCATGTCCAGGATCTTGCGGACGGCACACGCATTGTATTGTTGTTAACCATAACCCAGTGTGCTCCTGCTTAACTGGCTATTCTGGCGACCCATTCTCGGCGTGTCAGTTAATACGTAAGTACTTTTATAAATGTAGACAAAACTTAGTTTTTTTTTCATTATTTATTGCCATTGAACCATAAATATTTATTGATAATTAATTAAATTAAAAATAAATTTAAAATTTTGTTACAGCTGCCGTGCCTCCTGAAAAAATTAATCCATGTTTACCTTCACCATGTGGACCGAACTCAGAATGTATAGAAAATGGTGAGAACGCAGAATGCAAATGTATGCCCGATTTTATAGGATCACCACCTCAATGTCGACCAGAGTGTACCAGTAACACCGACTGTGCGACAACCATGGCCTGTATAAATAGGAAATGCAGAGACCCTTGCGCTGGTTCATGTGGCATAAATGCCGAATGTAGAGTTGTTAGCCACACACCAATATGTTTATGTCAAAACGGTTATACAGGGGATCCATTCCTTCAATGTAATATTGAAGTTTCCTATACCGTACAAGAACGACCAACACCCTGTGTACCATCCCCATGCGGTGCTAACGCTGAATGTAAAGAACAAAGTAATGTCGGATCATGTACGTGCATACCAGGCTACTTTGGTGATCCTTATGTCGCATGCAAACCAGAATGTGTGCAAAATTCGGACTGCGCATCAAACTTGGCATGTCATCAAAATAAATGCAAAGACCCATGCCCCGGTACATGCGGCATAAACGCTTTGTGTAACGTTGTCAATCACATACCTAGTTGCAGTTGCCCTAACGATTACAACGGAGATCCATACAGGATCTGTACATTCAAACCTCATGGTAAGATATGTCCTGCCTTATTTTTACATCTATTTCATATACTTTTAAAAACATTTAATTTTATGGTCATTTTTTGTTGCAGTTGAAATAATAGATCCATGCAATCCTTCACCTTGTGGACCCAATAGTCAATGTAAAGCCACTAATAACGTGGCAATCTGCAGTTGCTTAAATGGCTACCAAGGATCACCTCCAGATTGTCGACCGGAATGTCTTACAAGTTCTGAGTGCCCGTTAGACAAAGCATGCGAAAACCTAAAATGTATTTCACCATGTCCTAAAGGATGCGGTAGGAACTCAGAGTGTAGAGTTATTAAACACAATCCGATTTGTTCTTGTGCACAAGGATTCACTGGAGATCCCTTCACTGTTTGTTATCAAATTATAGAAACAGAGCTCATCCAAAAGGAACCAGTAAATCCGTGCGTACCATCACCATGCGGAATAAACGCGGAATGTCGTGACATTGGTGGAATACCTTCATGTACATGTATTCCTGGATTCTTCGGAAGTCCTCCTAATTGCAAACCAGAATGTGTTGTAAATACAGATTGTAGCAATGACAAAGCATGCATGAATATGAAATGCCAAAACCCATGTCTCGGATCATGTGGTTTGAACGCTCTATGTAGTGTTGTTAATCATGTACCTATGTGCTCGTGTCCCACTGGATACCAAGGCGATCCATTTGCAGCATGCCACATTAAGCCACCAGGTATGAAATTATTTACAAGTAAAATTACTTTATATAATAGAGGGATGCATTAATGCTAATTCCTCTGTGATTTTCTTACAGAACCACCACAAAATATTGACCTTTGTCACCCATCGCCTTGTGGGGCAAATGCACAATGCAACAACGGGGAATGCACATGTTTGCCCGAGTATCAAGGTGATCCATACTTTGGATGCCGTCCAGAGTGCGTGCTAAGCACCGACTGTCCACTCGACAAGGCATGTTTACGCTCAAAATGTGTCGATCCGTGCCGAGATATGTGTGGTTTAGAAGCAGAATGTAACGTTTACAACCACGTCGCCGTGTGCAGCTGCCCCAGTGGTATGACTGGGAACGCTTTCATTCAATGTGCAAAAATAGAAAGTATGTTTTTATTCTATTATCTCCTTATAAAAATACATCATTATAAATTCATATGATGGGTTACTATAATGAACAAATACAATTACAGAACCAGCAGCCAAGCCGTGCGACCCTTCACCATGCGGACCCAACAGTATATGCCGGGAAGTAAATGGCCAAGCTGTTTGTTCATGCCTTCAAGGTTTTATCGGCAATCCGCCCAGCTGTAGACCAGAATGCATTCAAAGCACTGATTGTCTTCAATCGCAAGCGTGTATTAATAGGAAATGCCAAGATCCTTGTCCGGGCTCATGTGGACATAATGCTATATGTAACGTTAACAATCACAACCCTATATGTTCATGTCCACCAAGATACACGGGCTCTCCATTCAGTAGTTGTTATGGTAATATTTTATTTTATTGTTTAAATCAAAACTAAAATACTAATACTTAACATATATTGAATAACGGATAATATTTATATTTTACAGTTCAATTGGAAGAACCACCCAGTAATCCATGTGTGCCATCTCCGTGTGGACCAAACAGTTTATGCACGCCTACTCCAACGGGAGATTCTTATATTTGTACTTGTCAACCTTCATTTGAAGGCTCTCCACCAAACTGTCGTCGAGAGTGCACAACAAGCGACGATTGTTCATCAGACAAAGCATGTATCAATTACAAATGTGCCGATCCTTGCGTTGGTTCATGTGGTCTAAATACAGTATGTGCGGTACGCCTTCATACTAGTATGTGTTCATGCCAAGATGGGTACACAGGTGATCCATTTACATCTTGCTACCGAATACCACAAGTAGTTAAGCCGCAGAATCCTTGTCAACCGTCACCCTGTGGCAGCAATGCTCGTTGTAAAATATCTTCAAACGGCGCCGCAACATGCGTCTGTGAACCTGGCTACTTTGGTGATCCTTATGAATCTTGTAGACCCGAATGTGTTGTTAACACCGATTGTCCGTATAACAAAGCCTGTCTCATGAACAAATGCCAAGATCCTTGCCCTGGAGTGTGCGGTACAACAGCAATATGCCAAGTGATCAATCATTTACCGTCTTGCACTTGTGCGCCTGGTTACACTGGGGATGCATACACATATTGTCATACGATTATCAATGAACCAGGTTAGTTCGCGTAAAATAAAATAAAATACATAAATACATTTCAATATTTTGATATTTTAACTTTATTTCTAATTATTGTCATATTTTTCAGCACCTAAACCAGTAAATCCGTGTACTCCGAATCCATGTGGGCCTAATTCAATTTGTAAAAACAATAATGGATTAGTGTCATGCTCATGCATGCCCGAATATTATGGAGCTCCACCTAGCTGCCGGCCACAATGTACTGTTAACTCTGAATGTGAACCGAGCAAGAGTTGTGTGCGTCAAAAGTGCGTCGATCCATGTGTTGGCGCCTGCGGACTTAATGCTGAATGTCGAGTCGTAAACCACGCTCCAATTTGCTCTTGTCGTCAAGACTACGTAGGAGATCCATTCATAAGATGTACCATTATTGAAAGTAAGGAATATACTTCAATTACATTACATACGTTTGAACTCAATACAAAGTATATAATAGTGCAATTTTTTTAAACTTTACTTTTCTTTCCAGAATTACCATCTCCAGAAATCAATCCCTGTTCACCGTCTCCATGTGGTCCAAATTCATTGTGCCAGGTGGTCAATAAAATACCAATGTGCACTTGTTTAGACAATTACATGGGATCACCGCCGAACTGCAGAGTTGAATGCACCGTTAATTCCGACTGTCCAAGTTCTAGAGCTTGTATAAATTTCAAATGTCAAGACCCTTGCCCCGGCTCATGTGGCATACAAACTGTTTGCCAAGTGTACCAACATTCCGCTATATGTAGTTGCAAGGAGGGATACACAGGAAATCCATTCGAAAATTGTTACATCAAAGAACAAATAGGTGCGTTTATTTACAATGTATTAAATACATTACATATTTTAAGAAAGGATGAATCATTTTGATTATTTTTTACAAATATTATAATTCAAATTTCAGAACCCGTACCTACCACGTACGATAACTGCAACCCAAGTCCTTGCGGAGCCAACGCTGATTGCCTCGACGGCCGCTGTACTTGTAGACCAAGTTACTTCGGAAATCCCTATATGAGTTGTCGCCCCGAATGTACTCACAATTCCGACTGTGCACAGAATTTGGCGTGTGTCAATAATAAATGTATCAACCCGTGCGTTAATTTGTGCGGAGTAGGGGCTTTATGTGAAGTCTACAATCATATTCCTATGTGTAGTTGTCCATCAAATACTACGGGAAGTCCATTCTTCTCTTGTACTGCAATGACAGGTAAATATACAATATCGTGTAATTTTGCAAATATTTACCAAAATATTTAGAGTGAAAGTTATGAATAGCAAACTTTGTTTACAAATTTTAATATAACTTTACACTCATCTCCAATTATTATAAAATATTACTTGCTTGGTCGATTATTTACGTCATCTTTGTTAATCCTATGTTATTATTTTTGTAGTGCCTGAAAAGAAAAACCCATGTGAACCATCACCATATGGTCCATATAGCACTTGTCGCATCACATATGACCAAGCATCTTGTTCCTGCTTAACTGGCTACATCGGAGTACCTCCTTCATGCAGGCCAGAATGTTTAGTGGATTCTGATTGTACAAGTTTACTATCGTGTTCAAACCAAAAGTGTGTCGACCCTTGTCGTGGTTCGTGCGGCCTGAACGCTGAATGTAGAGTTCATTACCACAAACCTTTCTGCTATTGTCGAAACGGTTACACCGGTGATCCGTTCACGCAATGTAGAATCATCGAACGTAAGTATTATATTTAATAAATAATATTTCCGTGAATAACAACTCTGTCGGTATTTTGTATAAAAAGTTTTGCACCTATGAGTTTTAGTGAATTGTGCATATAAACATGTTTAAACTCTGATAACTAGTCAAAAGTCTTATGGATTGTTTTTCCTCTTATAATTGTACTTTTATGCATGGATATATAGCCAACTATTTGATTGCATATTTTTTTTCAGGTGAACCGATTGAAAGTATATCTCCATGTGAACCTTCACCTTGTGGTCCTAACTCGCTGTGTAAGGTTTCGGGCACATCTCCATCCTGCTCATGCCTTAGTGGCTATATCGGCGCGCCTCCATACTGTCGACCAGAATGTATTTCAAACAACGACTGCAGTTCTGATAAAGCATGTATTAACACTAAGTGTTCTGACCCATGTGTTGGAGCTTGTGGGTTGAATGCAGAATGTCGTGTTATAAGTCATTCACCTCAATGTAGATGTCAAGTTGGATACGAAGGAGACTCGTTCGATCGTTGTTATCCTGTCAAAGGTAATCAAATTTAATTTAATTTGTAGCTTAGCGCTATATATTGAACTATGTTAATAAAAATCTTATAATACAAAAGAATATTCAGTTTGAATTAAAATCATTAATTTTTCCGTGTATTTTCAGCTCCAGCACCAAAACCAGCGATCGTAAGACCATGCTCTCCAAACCCGTGTGGTCCAAACGCAATATGTCAAGAGCGCGATAATGCTGGCAGCTGTATGTGTATTAACGGATACTTCGGCAATCCTTACGAGGGATGTAGACCAGAGTGCCTTCTTAGTTCCGATTGTACACAGAATCTTGCTTGCATCAATAACAAGTGTCAAGATCCATGTCCTGGACTATGTGGAACGAATGCTGAATGCCAAGTGATCAATCATGTTCCAAAATGTGTTTGCATCTCACCGTACGTGGGTGATCCATACAACCAATGTGTTCCAAGAGAAGGTATAAATTTCCCATAAAACTGTATATTGACTGTTTTATTAATTTATAGCTTTTTGACAATCAAAAAGCTATAAATTAATAAAACAGTCAATAACCTATATTTATTTATTACAGAAAAACCAACAAATCCATGCAACCCGTCACCTTGTGGACCTTACAGCACATGTCAACCTATAAATGGCCAGGCTTCGTGTACTTGCTTACCTGAATATTCGGGAAGCCCACCTAATTGTAGACCGGAATGTGTAACGAATTCGGAATGTCCATTAAACAAAGCCTGCGTCAAACAGAAGTGTATAGACCCATGTGTTGGTACATGCGGCGATAACGCAGAGTGTCGGGTGCATCGTCATAGTCCTTATTGCACGTGTCTCACAGGTTTTACCGGAGATCCGTTTGTTAGATGCATAAAAGAAGTCAGACTCCCAGAAAAACCATCTTCGCCATGTGAACCTAATCCTTGTGGTCCATTCGCTATCTGCAGAGACTTCAACGGATCGCCAATGTGTAGTTGCAAACCAGGGTATTTGGGAGTTCCGCCACGATGCGCCCCAGAATGCTCTATAAACGAAGATTGTCCTAACAACAGAGCGTGTGTACGAGAGAAATGTGTGGATCCGTGCGTAGGTTCCTGTGGTGCGAATACTGAATGCCGAGCTATGAATCATCTGGCTATTTGCTCTTGTTTGTCTGGTTTCCGCGGCGATCCCTTCGTAGGCTGTAATATTATCAGAGGTAATATTAATATACCTTAACATTGTAATATTATTCTCTAAAAATATTATATTGTAGGGAATTGTGGAATGATGTTATTTTTTTATTACAGAAACTTTGCCTCCACTATATGAGGAACCATGTGCCCGTAATCCTTGTGGTATTAATGCGAGATGTGACAATGGAACTTGTTCCTGCATCCCTGGCTACCACGGAAACGCATATATTGAATGTCGACCGGAATGTACCAGTGATAATGACTGTCAAAAACAACAAGCTTGCATTAATTACAAATGTGTCAATCCATGCAAGGACGCCTGCGGCATAGGCGCAATATGTAACGTATACAATCACATAGCCATCTGTGAATGTCCAGCACCACTTAAAGGAGATCCATTTATCGCATGTCAACTAGTTTTGGGTAAGTAAAAGTACCATAATCTTATGATTTTAAACTATTTTCATCGCGGAATTTGCACATTTTTAATTTTATTATGTAACGGGTACTCACGATAA
>DWNR01000005.1:0-41810 GCA_018250455.1 Polygonus leo | reverse complement strand
CCACCAGTATTGGTCCATTCGTTTTTCACTTAAACACCGACGGGTATATTCGTGAGCTTTACCGAATTTACACACACGCACATCTTCACGCCAAATCCCTAACGGGGTAGGCAGAGTATCGAGTGCCAAACGACACGGTTTTGGCATACTTGCCTAGCTTCTTCCATTTTCATAACTCTCCTCATACAAACACGCCGATAAAGGTAAAGTGATAATTTACCGAATTTATCTGTAAAATAGCCTTTTTCGTGTGACGCAGTATAACATTTTCCATTTAAGTACAAATTCCTTTACGAACTTAACTTTCTTATGTAACATTGTTAAGATTTTACGACTTTGGACCTTCGCCAGAACACAAACTACATGTTACATAAGAAAATATAAACTTTCGACCTTGTCTGTCTTTGCTACCTTATCTGGCAATGAAATTTCGCCGCTGTCTGCCCAAGAGAACAGTAATGCAGGATGAGAAACAACATTTTATGTAGAAATCTTTAGAGTTCCGTAACTACATTGATTTCATATTTAATCATTATTTAACCTCCTATTACTCGCTTGCTTCTAATATACTTTTCCTAGTGGGTTTAAACAGTCGTCGTTCTACCGACTTAAAAAAAAATAAAGCTGTGACAACAGCGCCACCTGTCGGACGCAAAATTATCCTATCTCTCAATTTGACCAAGTTAAACATTTCATAAAATTCGATCGAGTACTTTGGAAGAGCGTCGTTGCAAATCATGATACAGAATTTTAATGTAGGGTTTAGTTAGTAAATTGTATTTTAAAAAAACAAGTTATATAATAAATGTTGTGTGAACATTTCATTCAATTTGATCGAGTACTTTCGATGAGCGTGATCAAATATCATGACAAAGTATTTAATATTAAGATCAATAAAGTATAGTATATTTTGAAAAATCATGTGCTTTACCTAATAAATCATGTCTCCACAGAATGGTCTCAACGCAATCCACCTGGCCTCCAAGGATGGTCACGTGGAAGTTGTCCGGGAGCTGCTGTCACGTGGGGCGGCCATTGATGCAGCCACCAAGAAGGGCAACACCGCCCTCCACATCGCCTCTCTTGCTGGGCAAGAGGCTGTCGTGAGGTTACTTGTCCAGAATGGCGCTCAGGTAAGACTTTTTTATCGTCTAAAGGTAGCAAACGAGCACGTAGTTTACCTGATGGTAAGTAGTCACTACCGCCGATGGACATTACTGATTATCCCCGAATATGATTGAATCGTACTTGAGGTTGACCACAGATGCGTTACCCTTACAAACACATCTTCACGCCAAATCCCTAACGGGGTAGGCAGAGAGTATCGAAAGCCAAACGGCACGGTTCTGGCATACTTGCCTAGCTTCTTCCACATTCATAATTCTCCTCATACAAACATTCAGACGGACCCAACTAAGGACGTTCAAAATTAGTTTTGCAGTCCACCTAATGGAAATTGGTCACTGCCCCCCACGGACATTAGTAAACACCCCAAGGTACGCTTGAATCGTACCTAAGGTTGTTCAACTTATATGTTCGCCTCATATAAGTACTTATAGCCGGCAAGCACGCCTCTCCAAACCGAGATAAAAGGATTATGATTGTAATAATTAGTTCGAATTCGAACAGGATCTCAGTAATCAATTACACACCACAGGACATTACGCCTGCTACAGAGTCGATAGCAATACACTGATTGCAACTTTGCGCAGCAGTTGCCGGTTTACGCCGAGGGTTTGATTCTCGACTAGACAGTAATCTGTATGGTGTATTTGGATACCAATACCATAAAATGTATTTATTATCTTCTATCTTTCACAAAGACTATTTCCCTAATTATCAAAATATTAACCAAAGTACGACGTAGGAAAACGATTTGCTATTTCTGAATGTGAGGCAAATCTCATTATTTTGATCATTTGTTCCGAATGCATAAATAAATATAAATTAAACATAATTGACTGAACATCATTTTTCTTAAGACTGTTTATCGTATCGTAATCGTCATTGACAGGTAGCATTAACGTTAGCATTGATAGATCTGAAACATCATCACAAATCATTAATTTTCTGCTGTTGGACATTAGTTTTCTCAGAATAAGTATAAGGATTAAGAGCATAGACAACCACGACCAAGCTAAAAGCCAAATATGTGTTCCTCAAGAAATAGTGATGATTAATTTTAATGGTTTAATAGTTTATTGAGGCCTACCTTTCTTTCTTTTTAATCTGTATCTTAATCCCCACACTATCCTAGTGATAGTTATTATTGTTGTCAAAAGAAAGAATGTTTATTTTAGAATGTGAAGACTATTTTCATAAAAACAAGAAGAAAGGTTCTGTTTTTAATAGTCTTTGAAATGTTGTTGTGTAAAATGCAATACCTACATTATGAAATAGCAGTACTTAGGTTCTAAATAAACCTGTTAACTAGCAAACACGGCAACTAGCAAACACGGCACACATTTTAGAGTCGTTTAATATGAGAGCAGCATATCTAGGTAATAAAATATAATGGTTCGTGCAATTACATTCGTTATTAATTACATTATTAAATATGTTAATATTATATTAGCTCCATTTCTTGTTACAGGTCAACATCCAATCACAAAATGGATTTACGCCCCTTTACATGGCGGCTCAAGAGAACCATGACGGTGTGGTCAAGTTCTTATTGGCCAATGGTGCCAATCAGAGCCTGGCTACCGAAGTAAGTGTTCCAAGATTGTTTATTAGTATTATTCAAAGAAGGCATCAACCTCAGATAGAGTTGAGATTGAAGCGTTGGTATCCCTGAGTACCCTGTTCCCAACGATATCTTTATAATCCCGTATAAAGGTCGATTGACACCTGCTCGTCGCTACATCGATACTGCTAATAGAATACCTATGTATTAAGCATCAGGAAACATTTATTTTTAAAGTTGTAAATAAAAAAAGTAAAGTAGTTAAGTAAAAGACTAGATATTCGAAATGTTCCATTTGGGTCACCTTTTTGCAAAGAACATGCTGGAGATAGAAGAGGATAGATGGAGAGAGATGGCGATGCAATTAAAACTTATTTCCTACAAAATCTGCCCTATACCCACCTCAATTTTGAAATTGGTTAAGTTTTAATTAAATTGTGGTAAATGGTGTGAATTCTACCAATTCGCTCGTGGCCAGTGCTTTGGATGATGTAAGCAAAGCGAAGAGCACTCAGCATGCTCAATTGTGGAAGGTGGTTGTGATGATGATTAAATAATTTAGTGATAAATTCCACCAGGATGGCTTCACTCCCCTGGCAGTGGCGATGCAGCAGGGCCATGAGAAGGTGGTCGCTGTACTTCTGGAAGCAGACACCCGCGGCCGTGTCCGCTTACCAGCACTCCACATCGCTGCCAAGAAGGATGATGTGAAAGCTGCTAATTTGTTACTTGAGGTAGGTTAAAAAGACATCTTTCTACACTTACTCTTATCTCCTCTTGTGAGTTGTGGTCATAAACACATTATTAAATATTGAGTTTTTTCTTTGAGCTTCTTTCTGAAACCAATTTCACACTTTTACATCAAATGAGATAATACCTTCATTAAATATATATGATCTTCTACAATGATAGGAGCTAAAGAAACGGTCTTGTCTTCGATCCCCTTATACTCCCTTGGAGTATTTCAAATGCTTAGTTGGGGTTCATAAAAAGTACCAAAATACAAATGTCCAAAAAGTACCACACTAATGTTCACAAACCATATCCATCTTTCCTTAGAATGAACATAACCCTGACGTGACTTCAAAGTCTGGCTTCACGCCACTACACATCGCAGCACACTACGGCAACGAAGCAGTTGCCAGACTGCTGCTGGCGAAGGGAGCTGACGTGAACTGTGCGGCGAAGCACAACATATGCCCCCTACATGTTGCTGCTAAATGGGGTAAGGAAAAATCCATCAGCTTTAGTAGGTCATTGATGTCCAGAAATTTTAATCCTAAGGATTCGATAATCGAGTGTCAAAAGGGCTCTCAATGCAATGGCGACTCCCTCAGTGCTGCAAATGTTCATAGGTGACGATGACCACTTTCCA
Organism: Polygonus leo; assembly: GCA_018250455.1. NCBI lineage: Eukaryota > Metazoa > Arthropoda > Insecta > Lepidoptera > Hesperiidae > Polygonus > Polygonus leo. The sequence continues at coordinate 37,749 of DWNR01000005.1, read as the reverse complement.
TCAAGTGGGCCGTTCTTGCCAACATAAAAAAAAGAAAAATCATTATATATCAAATATCAAATCGCAATTCGCTACAGTCTCGGTGTGTTAATGATTATTCAGCAATATTAGTTATAGTAGTAGAGTTTAAACAGGATTTTCTCAAACAAATTCCGATGATACACGGAGACTTTATTTAATGCGTTCCTTAATCATTACTTCCCGCCACGATTTCGTGATTAAGTACCTCTAGCAGATCTGAAACCAGTCGGGCTACTCGGAAAACCTCCTGTTTTAAAGGAATCACTGAATCAATAAATCACTTCTTACTTCACCTTGTGCCTCATTATTATATTACTTTCAACCAGGCAAAGACAACATGGTGGCGCTGTTATGCGACAATGGCGCGAACGTTGAAGCTCGGACTCGGGATGGGTTAACTCCACTCCACTGCGCGGCAAGGTCCGGTCATGAGCGGGTGGTGGAAACTCTGCTTGACCGCGGCGCGCCCATCACTAGCAAGAGCAAGGTAAACGACAAGTTTTTAATTCATTTATTGTGTTTTCTGCTTTACCTTTCGTGTACCCGCAAGTATTCAAAAGTACCGCCCAGAATTAAAATCTTTTATTTTTTCTTGGTCCTGAAAACGTATCAAGATTAGAAAAAAAAGCTTAAAGAGTTTCTGAGATGAGCCTGATTAAATAAAGGTTTGATTAACAAACTTTTGTCAAATATATTAAGTTAGTGTCTATATATAAGACGTGTATAAATGTAGCTGTTTTACAACAGTATAAAAAACTTACGTCAAAAACAAGTGTGACTCCATTTTTCCGCAACCTCCATGTATTTTATTTTAAACTATCATCTGCCCTCGTATTGTAGAAAAACCTATGTTATGTAATTCATTTTTTTATTTTTTATCTATCCCTACGAAACAGCCTTTATCCGTACAAAAGTCAGTTATTATAGTCTTTTTTATACCACTAAATAGGGTGGTTAAGCCTTGGACTAACATTAATTCTCATTCTTCTACCAGAACGGTCTCGCGCCCCTCCACATGGCGGCTCAGGGCGACCACGCAGAAGCGGCCCGGGTGCTCCTCTCCCGTAGGGCTCCGGTCGATGACGTCACTGTGGATTATTTGACAGCTTTGCATGTTGCTGCTCATTGTGGTCATGCAAAGGTTGCCAAGCTGCTTCTGGATAGGTAAGATTTCTATAAAAATTTCTACTCAAATGTTATTTTAAGTCTCGTTATAAGGCGACTCAAAAAAGTTGTTATGAAACAGTCTCACCACATTATGTATCACATATGTATTTAGCAAGTGAGTATGCATTTAATTTGATAGGTATAGGTAGTGACTATTGCTGCTCATGACGTCTGTACAAACCTGGGGTATCAGCCATACCCCAGATCCGCTACATAAGTCCTATTCGAAGTTAGTCAGAAATGCATTGCTACTCCTGATGACTAATATATGTGATCGCACTACAACGTTCTAATCGAAATCCGAAAAATGATAGGAAATCAATTCTATGCAACGAAACTGGGTGAAACGATGGTACTGCGGTATGCCTGGACAAACCTTATATGGATTCTAACACTTAAACATGACTTCAAAACGTAATTAACTGAAATAACATAGTATTAGAGCTATAAATGTTGCGAACGTTATATGCATTTGTTAAGTTTTAAATTGATAGAGAGTTTTTAAATTTTGATTTTTTTGGTAATAGAAATGCTGATGCCAATGCGCGGGCGTTGAACGGCTTCACACCGCTGCATATCGCCTGCAAGAAGAATAGGATCAAGGTCGTGGAACTGCTGCTCAAATATGGCGCCAGTAAGTATTGAAGCATAAAGTTTATTTATTTATTATAATGACTCATTTACAAAATTACATAAATAAGTTAATTACATAAGTTGGACACGAACAGGAAGACAAACATGAACACGAACGCTACTAACAACGCGAACACCAACACAAATACTATCACAATCGGGAATTTAAATATGCTTTCACTTCACTATCGACAAAAGTATTAAAAAAATTAAAAGTTATAGGTAACTTCAGGTTTAATAAACATAATTAAAATAAATAAAATTTGACTGTCTGTAATACCAAATGACTAGCATATATTCAATATTATTATATTAGATATTTATCTAAATTACATATTTATATTTTTGAAAAAACATGCAAATAAAATACCTGTTTGGGTTGGGTTAAAAAAGGTAGTGCCCATTCAGGTACTGACTGACTACTGTCTATACGGTTACGCTCTTAACACAGTCTTAGTACGCGACAGTAGATTGGCTCCGGTTTTGTACTTTTAACCACCAATATGAAATTTCAATAATCATTCCCCAGGTATCCAAGCGACTACAGAATCAGGACTGACACCGCTGCATGTGGCAGCGTTCATGGGTTGCATGAACATTGTGATCTATCTGCTGCAGCATGAGGCCAACCCTGACGTACCCACTGTTAGGGGAGAGACTCCTCTTCATTTAGCAGCGAGAGCTAATCAAGTAAGTAATTAAAAGAAGCTATAACACCTAGGTTAAAGTGATGAATGGTTAAATAATGAGAACAATCTGTTTATAACATAGATAGTGAATAAATAAAAAAGTTATCAACCAACCTAAAGAATTTTTATGTTGCTTAGCCTTTTTAATTTAAATAATTTTACTAGAATCGACATTAAAAATAAAGCAGATTTGAGCAGAAAGTATGATAAGAACAATTAAAGACAAGAATAATGGTGATTTATATAGCAATTTCTTATCGACTTTAAAGCCGATAGTAATTATTTACTATCGATCACAATTGCTTATTAAAAACTAGTGCGCTGGTAAATGGGTATGGCGTTGATTCCGCCGCCAACGAACAGTACACTATTTTTTTTATTGTATAAAGGTAGCAAACAAGCATGCAGTCCACATGATGGTAAGTAATCACTGCCGTCCATGGACATCAGTAATCATCCCCAAGTACAATTAGATAATACCTAAGTTTGATCACAGATGCTTTGCTACCCCTGAGGACCAAGATGTTCGTTTCGCATAAGTATAGCCGGCAACCACGCCTCTCCAAACCGAAACACAAAAATTGTTTCACGGAGGATTATGAGGGTGGCGGCGGTACCTCCCCGGTCGAACTAAACGAGTTCTACCACCTAGCTAAATTTGGCAATTAACATGTATTTCCCATTTACAGACGGACATAATCCGTATACTACTCCGCAATGGCGCTGCAGTGGAAGCTAAGGCTCGTGAGCGCCAAACGCCTCTACACATTGCCTCGCGACTGGGCAACGTAGACATCGCCGTGCTGCTGCTCCAACATGGCGCTGACGTCAGAGCCATGACCGTTGACCACTACAATGCACTGCACATCGCTGCTAAGCATCAAAATAACCCTGAGGACGGCGATGCGGGTGCCACCTCGCTTAAGATGGTTGATGTATGTATAAATGATGTTGCATATATTTCTAATGATGTAAAAGAGACAAGAAGTTTTGAATAGAAAAGATCGGATTGAAAACATTTTCAATAGCATATTAATTAGCAGTTGAATGTAAAATTGTTGAACCAATCAATATGATTAGCGCCATAGCCAAAAGCGCCAATTTCAGGAGAGTGTATTTTTTTGTAAATAAAAAATTAAAATAGCATCTTCTTTTCGAAGTCGCTTTAAAATGTAACAGGGCGCAAAATCTAAACTTACCTAGATAGGCGCTCAAAAGGTTAACTATAACTCTGAATATAAATCCTTATTTATAAAAGACATTTTCTGGCCTTATTTAAATTCATCGGATTTGCTTTCCAATCTTGATTTGCTAGCCAATATCTAAATCTTGTAATAAAATCAATTGATTTTTTATTATTTTCATTTAGGTCGCAGCAGCCCTGATTGAGCACAATGCTCCCTTATCTGCAACCACCAAGAAAGGATTCACTGCTTTACATCTTGCAGCTAAATATGGAAATCTTAAGGTAAAATTGGATATTCTTTGATTATTATATTAGTTTCTGTTGTGTAAAATAACTTCACGCCAATATTTTATATTGCCATCCTTCTTATTATTGTAAATTATTGTTAAAACTTCAAGTTAAGCAAGTTAATCAAGTCAAAGCAATATTAGAACACTCAAAATAAGTTCTAAAATATTTTTTTTGATACATTATTACTGATGAGAAAAACCACTTATCCAGGTGGCAAAACTACTCCTCGCTCATGGAGCCTCACCTGATCAAGCCGGGAAGAATGGCATGACGCCTCTTCACATCGCCGCCCATTACGATCAACATGGCGTAGCTACCCATCTTCTGGAGAAAGGAGCTGATGCTAAGGTAAGGAGATATATTTAAATAATATTAAGCCGTATGGATTTGGCCAAAGATAATCTAAACTTATTTATCTCTTCTAACTGATTGACACGATTGTGGTTAGATATGGAAACGTGTAGTATGTTGTTAGCAATACCTTCGTGACTTCTAAGTCATTTTAAGCAAGTCATTTTAAGGTTATCGTGCAAGCTAAGTTGAAGGAAGCTAACCTAAATTTCAAGTTTATCTGAATGTGATGGGATCAATTATAATGTCTTATCTTGTTCTACAGGCCGTTGCTAAAAATGGTCATACACCACTCCACATCGCGGCTCGGAAGAACCAGATGGAAACTGCAGCGATTCTGCTGGAGTATGGAGCGTTAGCCAACGCTGAGTCCAAATCCGGATTTACTCCTTTACATTTGGCTGCTCAGCAGGTATAATTAATATTTTTGGATACATTTATTCATTATAACCAGGAAGAAAGATTTGATAATAAAAAGCATTTCGGAAAGCATCGATTAATTATTCTTTTGATTCTATTATTCACTTGTATTCTATTTCAAAAACTGGAATTGCTTTTTTATGATATTCAATTCCACAAGTTCATTAAATTTAAACATTCATCCTCATAAAACCGTCATCTTTGTTCATTATTCATCAACCATGTTTTTCGCAATGATTTGAAGATATATATCAAAATAACATATCCTATAGAACATTTCAACTATATCACATATTTTTCTTCCCTCAGGGTCACACAGAAATGTGCTCTCTACTTCTGGAACATGATGCAGAAGTAAATAAGCAGGCAAAGAATGGATTAGCAGCCATGCACGTCGCAGCTCAAGAGGATCGTGTTCCGGTAGCTCAGCTGCTGGTGAAGAATGGTGCAGAGGTATGTTAAATTTAGAGAAATTCTTCATTTCAAGTGACTTCCAAAAGGGGTAGTTATTGTGTTTTTCCGATATATTTTCAGTACTATTTAGAACATATAAGTTAAAGTATCTTTGGAATACTTTGGAATCTTATTTTGGAAAATTTGATACCTTTTTAAGTTTGAATCTTTGTTACATAGAATTTTTTATAACAATTTTAAAGAAGATCTTATATCAATTTTAATTTTTACACTAAGCAAGCCTATCATCTTTGCAATATCGAACTCTACTTCAGAATATTTTGTTTAATGTACTTCTGAGTATAGTACTCTCATAATTATACAATTGTCTTATCTTTCTAAGAATACATTAGGCTCTAGAGAGATTTATAGTTATGTTTTTTTGTACCCAGGTCGACATCTGCACTAAGGGTGGCTACACACCATTGCATATTGCTAGTCACTATGGCCAAATCGCCATGGTCCGCTACTTGCTGGAGAATGGAGCATCCGTCAAGGCGCAGACCACACATGGGTAAATTCAATGCTGACAATTTTTACACATATCGTGGCTTTTAATTTTGTACTACTAATCTTGTGAGCAGCCAAAACTTCTAAAAGCGAGTAAACTCTTGGAATTATTAGGCAGAAGTGATGGTTGGATATATTTGAAAACCTTTGGGGACAAAGTTTTTTAACTGACTGACAAAGTTTTTAACCGAGCTCAGTTCAGCAGCTCAGGTTAAGCCGATTAGATGGACTGATGAAATGAAAATAGCAGCGGAAAACCATAAGCAACTGAAAATCCATCGAGCCAAAAATGTGGCCTACATTGGGCGATTGAGTATTCTGGTCTCGTAGGGCTTTACAATATGTCTCAGTATTAGAAAGTTTTTCTAGTTTATTACATATAACACAAATTTTTGATCAACAGATACACGGCCTTACATCACGCAGCGCAACAAGGGCACATCAATATCGTCAACATTCTTCTGGAACACAAATCTGATCCCAACGCTACTACAACGGTGAATATTTAATCATAATTTACTACATCACGCGGTTCGTAGAGAATCATCAGGGTATATTGGCTCTCAGAGTATGTTGTTTAACAAGAACAGATATGGACTTACCGTTGATTTGATTATTGATGATGTATGATTGTTGCAAAGTACTATCGCCTGATACTATCGACTTTCAATAAAATATGTTTGACTTTGTTCTTATTTACTTCTTATACCTGTATTGGAAAAAATATTAGAGACTTTACAATATTCCGAAAATATTATTTTTTTTGTAAGTACTAATCATACTTTCCGTCATCATCAAGATTGCGTACTAAACTTAGAAATAAGACAGAACTGTCAAGATAGATACAATACTTCGGTCTTTTGATGAGCCTAAACCCTCTTATGCCTAAACTTTTTATGTGCCTAAACCCCCTCATATGCTTCCAACAGAATGGACAAACACCACTGGACATAGCGTCGAAGCTTGGCTACGTGACAGTGATGGAAACTCTCAAAGAGGTGTCCGAGCCGTCCATCGCATCAGCTAACCAGGAGAAGTACAAAGTTATGGCACCTGAAACTATGATAGAGAACTTCATGTCGGATTCTGAGGAAGAAGGAGGTAAGAATGTTAAGACTTGTTTGATTAGACTCAGTATACTGATTCTTACTATTTGTACCTGTATTCATATGGTTGATTAAAATTATAGCTAAAGGATTTGAAGCAGGTAATTAAAAAGGGCGCATTATTGATGGACTCTTGACCTCCTGATGGGTTAAAATATTTGGATTAATATGTATGTGTAAAATTTTTAGTATGTTGAACAAAACGTTGTTTGAGAAAGATGTAAACTTCAATTCTAGTGATCGTGTATCATAATGTAATCACTTCGTTTTTTTTCATAGGGTTTCCTCCGAGGTGGTTCCAAAATTCCACCCCCAAGGTTGTAATAACGGGAAATCATATTGGACATTTTATTGTAAAAAAAAATTAAACATTTTATTCTAATAATAAGGAACAATATTTAAATAATTATTACTTTTAAGAATGTGATGCATCACAGTGTCACATCACACCTTATTAAATGCGACAAACTTTTGAATTTGATTTTAGAGTGAACAATTAAACACCTCCAATATATCCTATACAAATATTCCAAATTCTATTTAATATGCAAAATCAGACTTGCTTCCCGCACCAGGTGAAGACGCCATCCTGAATGACCAGCCATACCGGTATCTGACTGCGGATGACATGAAATCCTTAGGAGACGACTCTTTGCCCATTGACGTGACCAAGGATGAGAGAACCGAATCTGCGTTGAGTCATAAGAATATCATGGAGATTTCTCAAGGTTAGTTGAACTTTTGAAGGATTGATAGCTTTATGATAGCAGATGTCTAGTACCCATTCCTTTGGGTTTAAGTAATCTATTTCCAAGTTGCTGATTAAACCATTGTCCATGAACGTCATTTCATTTACTATCAAATTAACTGCATACGTTTGCCGATTCCCTGCTATGGAATCGTGGGCTATCATCAATATCCTTATGGTCCTTTGTGAAACAATACTTGTGTTTTGTTTGGATTAGTGGAGTTTCTGGTTCCACCGATCCAAACAAAACACAAGAGTACTGAAACAATTTTACGCCTGTCTACGTGAGTCTTACTAGCCTGTGGTTGACCTTTGTACTTAGGTTCTCGTAAGGTAGCACTTAGGAAGAACGTATTTAATATTGAACATCCCCTCCAGTTTAATTCCTATTTAGGGTGGATGGGATTCCAGCATATCTCCCTTATCGTTTCTAACACTAGTACCAATAAACTAAGCCTTCTAACTTGTTGTTGTTGTTTAACCTACTGGAATAACAAACAAATTCTGATTTTTGATTGATTTGATTAAGATCGTAATTAATTTGATTGCAGTCACATCTGCTTCTACACTTGCTAATACTGCTTTGTTAATACATCTAATCATTATCTGTAAATGATCTTCAAGATCACTTGTTTACAGGATCAGTGAACGGCATGCCATACCAGCCTCAGCAGGAGGTGGTGGTGAAGAGCATAAGCCGTTACAGCACCGCGCAGGCACCCGAGGGGTACTGCTACAACGTGGACCCTACGCAACCCAAGTCAGCACCCTTTTTTTATTTTTTTATTGTTTTTTGTTTATACATGATGTTCTACAAATCCAAGAAACATAGGAATGAAAAACAGTGAAGAATAAGACTAGAACAAGAGGGGTAATATTTCGTTACTCATGAGTATAAGAAGCTCATGAAGTTTGTAAAGTCACGACGTTAGTAAAATACGAAAACACTGAAATTTTCTGTGCTTATAATTTTTGAGATTTCTCAATGGGTATATACAAAAAATCCTACATGCAAATTAATTATTAGTTGGTTGTATGTTATGAACGTGGAAGAAGCTAGGCAAGTATGTCAGAACCGTGCCGTTTGGCACTCTCTGCCTGTCCCGTTAGGGATTTGGCGTGAAGATGTGTGCGTGTATGTGTGCAAATTAATTCAATTTAATTAACATGTTACTGGAACCTTTTTTTTTACTGATACTGTTTCCCTACATTATTTTTATTTCCCTTTATATTATTTTTATTTCCCGTAGTTTCAGATATCTAAGTCTGTCAGTGACTAATCTTGATTATGCGCATGCATTCTGAATTGGACGCTACAGGAAAAAGCTGCAATGGAAGAAGTGAGTTCTATTCTATATTACGATATTATTTCAAAATATATATTAATGAACTTTAAGTATCTCTATATTAGCTCCCCTATGTAGTCCTGATCTCGAGTATAGTAGTCTCTTGGTCCAATATTGCTATTTTTGATTAATATCATGATGTATCTTTTGAACTAAGATTTTTTTTTAATTTCAGATGGTACGACTTTAGTTTGTAAATTTTCATTTATAGCTAGCTATAGAAAAGATAATCAAAAAATGATATCACGATTTTCATAATTATTTATTTTATAGCAAATTACAACGAAAACATAGAAAATAATGCATTATTTAAGAGTACTGCAGTACTCTTATGAATTTCTCAATTGTCTAAAGCAAATTTAAAAAATAAAACAAAATAAGATTTTTATAATAAGGTACATTATATTTTCTTAAAATACTTAACAATATTTCGTATGTGAAAGATCAAGTTATCTAAAATTTTAAAATACACGTATGTCTTATATCTAGTTCTATTTTGTTTACAAAGCAAGAGTGTTTCAGTTTCTTGGTGTCGTTCCTGGTGGACGCCCGAGGTGGTGCGATGCGGGGCTGCCGAGGTGGTGGAGTACGTGTTATCGTACCACCGTTGTCTGCACAACAACCTACACGGATCACTTGCAGGTACTTGTACCTATCATATCTAAAATAACCTCAACACGTACATATAAAAATGAATGTTGACTGTATGTAGGGTAGTAGTAATTACGAGTATAATAAACTTCTCACAATTTTAAACAAAACTTCTTGTGGCCATACAACCGGAAAATAGAAATCTAAATTCATTTTTTGAAGTCAGTCTGGTCGAGGTTGAACCTGGTACCCCACGCGTGTTAGCGGGCAGGTCACAGTAGCGCTACATGGATTGTTATCAATAAAAAAAAATCTTTTTCGCCTCCAAAAACAGAACCTCCGCTGTTTTTATACAATACTATTACTTGTGTTTTGGTTTGGTTGGATAACGCGAAGAAACTTCAAGGAAATGCAAATTAATCTTCGGATGTCGCCAGCCTTAAAAAATAATGTCATCTTATACAAGTACTTTTAACGTTCAGGTGGACTGTTTGATTATTTGCTATTTTATGATATATAAATAATTATTAATTTCTTCGCAGATACTTGAAGCCGTCTCGCATTAACCACATGCCGCCTCTCATGGAAGGCGAAGCTTTAGCATCGAGGGTACTGGAGATGGGTCCAGTGTCTGCTAAATTCTTAGGGTAAGTAACGCGTATAACGAACACAATGGACAATTCAGTTGTGAGGTGACCATTGCTTGCATGATAAGATGTCTATCTTAAGTAAGTTAACGTAGCCTAAGACAAAGCCTACTACTACTATTTTTCGTTTTGATTGTAATCGAGCCAGCCGAGCAATCGTTCAGATCAATCCTTCAGCAAATATCAATAGTTAGATTTAATATTTCATCTTCAGCAAATATCATTTTCTCTATTCTGAATCCAAAAGTCATAAGTTTTAAAATTACAAAATAATTGACGTAGCACATTTTTTTGTAGTCTTCAGATGATATGACCAGCTATTTTAGACTTCGAATTTTGATAACGCGGTGCTTATTGTTTTGTTTTTAAATATTCTCTTAGGAGTAACCATCTACTGTCGTCTTCTACGTCTTTCCTTATTAAAGGATCACAAGCATTTATGATTCTTCTTCGGATCTTATTTTAATTTATATTATTAATACATTATATGGTCTTAATCAGCAACTATAATTCATTAGGCCAGTGATACTGGAAGTGCCGCACTACGCGTCACTACGCGGCAAGGAACGTGAGATCGTAATTCTCCGCTCCGACAACGGCACCAGCTGGCGTGAGCATAATGCTGATGCTACCGATGACGTGGTTCAAGATATTCTCCATGAAACCCTGGAGATTGAAGGTGAGAGAACTTATATCATAGATTTAATTACACTAGCATATGCTTTCTTAAAAGCCTGAAAGTCAAGTTGAATTGCTGGTACCTAGCCAATAGACTAACTCATGGCTTTACTAGCACAGCATAATTCTGATGCTGCTGTTCAATCATCAAAGTATTGTTAGGTGAAGATTGGAGATAAAAGCTTTGTTGGTACTACAGTTGGTGGTTGGTTAGCTTATAGACTATAGAGATAAACAAGAATGGAGGAACGACCGTCCCTTCATCATTATCTATATTTATCCTCAAAGATATTCTGGTGTTTCGGTTGGGGAGACCTGATAACCAGCAATATGTTCATATGTGGTGAAAATTTAAGTCCTCAGGAGTACCAAGGGGTCTTTAATCAATATTAGACAGGAAGGTCAATGACCTATTTATTTCAATTAGTACTCTTGTAACTAATTCTGTTTTCAGAAACAAACGAGGAAGAGAAAGGTTGGGATGCGCCGCGTGTCACTAGAATCCTCACGCACGACTTCCCGCAGTACTTCGCAGTTATCTCGCGCATACGACAAGAAGTGCATGCTATTGGGCCTGAAGGTAATACTAAATGATGGCTTAATTTCCGTCCAATTTATTCAATTTACATTAACGTTTCTGCGACTGATTCAATGAGCAGGTTCCTGCAACTTCATCTCCATATTTCAATATCATATTTATTCATGCCGAATTTCGTGACTCTACACCTAGCTGTACTTGGCGTGGATAGATATGTCGGTCTATTCTTGTGCTATGTCAAGATTAAATCCTCTGAGATTGTAAGGGGAATTTATCATGTACCCATTAAACCCACGAAATTACAAATTAGGACATCAAATTTTCAATTATGACTGCTGAAAATTGCTCTGATTTTTTAATATTTAATTGAATGTTAACAAATCATTTGCGTAATTTAGTTCAATAAATTTAACTAAATAAAGGAAATCTAGCTAAAAAGTAAAGTTCAAGATTACTTTACCTTATTCCAGGTGGCATGGTATCCAGCTCCGTCGTACCACAAGTACAAGCCGTGTTCCCCCAGGGGGCGCTAACGAAGAAGATCAAAGTCGGCCTCCAGGTAAATCTGTTCAAACCCCGTACGGGCGTTAAGGATAAGAACCTCAAAAAGATCACTGTGAATAACGTTTCCAAGAAGAAACGGTTTTCACTTATTTGGTAGAGAGTGTTATTTAAAATGAACGATTCAAAAACTTACAAGACATAATGGAATGAATTTCAAAATGTCATTTTGTTCTTTTGAATTATTTTTGGAAATGTCAATTTGTTCTTTGCTGATTCTGGTACTATTACAGCAGTTATTACAGATAAAATTGATAAAAGTGACAAAATAAGTTTTGCATTGTCACCGAAACCACAAATCAGTCTTGACGTTAATGGATCTTAATAGGTGGAATGATCACTTTTTGAAAAACTGAATAACAAACATATATTTCACAAAGTCAATGATACGATTGTATTTTTTAAGAGTTTAAACCGACCTTGCATACCCATGGTCGCCTTTCGATAAGAACAATATATTTTGCATTATGCCGATTGTATGAGATCTTTTACGATTGTTACTATTGTAATAATTAAACAGAATGTTAGGTAATTTCTAAAGAATAGGTTTCTTATAGCTTGTCGAATTTTGCCTAGCAGTCGTAATCGTATAGCATTTAAGAAGGAGGGAATTTCCAAAGACAGCATTAAGCCAAACATTTGTGTTCTGACTACAAAAGCAATATTGTCTTAATAGTACAAACAATGGATGCCAAATTTTCGCAAATATTTTTCATTAGACTTGTGTTAGGATATACCGATGTAGCTGAAAATGTATGAGTAACTTTTATGAATTTACAAATAAAGTAGCTTCATATAATATTAGCAGATATACGATATAAGATTATTTTTCCATAACGCATAGTTATACATACAAAATGCTTGTTATTCCGTCTTGAAACGTAATACTAAAATATATGGTTTTATAATAATATATACATTTATATATTTTCATACATGGAATGACAAATATGTTTGCTATTTTTAAAATGAATGGAAACTGCCTTGCAATAATTACGATTAATTCTATGATAGGTTATATTTTAGTAACTAAAACAAAGATAACTAAATAGACTCTGTATTAGATATTGCAAATCAACTATCATATAAAGAAAGTGTAATATTATAAGACAGTCAAAGTGTTTAAACAGCTATAGCACTATGTTTCACACCTGAACTGATTTGTCAATTATCGCATTTATTTTCGACTTCAAAACTTTGATCCTGAATTTTGTAGTTTTATTTGATAAGGCACCATCTCATATCGCGGTCTTAAAGGCTGTCACAGATGTCTATTTAGTTATTTTTGTTTATTTGAAGCAATGTTTAAGGATACAGTATTACACGGAATTTTAAGTAGTATTTAAAATGTAAGTTATCCCTTAGGGTCATTGATATTTTAAAGTTACCATTTGTAATATGAACAAGATTTGTAGGGTATGGACGAATAATGTTTTGAACATAAGATACCACATATCGTTTTAAATTGTGTCGACTAGTCAGTCATAACAGTGTGATTCTAAAGTAAAATTCTAGTAGTAACTATGTATGTTACGTGTAATGTTATACCCAATAAATTTAGAATTAACTTAAAAATACTTAATCGAAACATTGTAGATGAATTAATAAAGTCATGTACGACAAACATTTGTTTTCAATTTAAGCAAGATTGAAATATATGAAATCACTAAAGTTGCTAAGTGTATAGCTTTTCTCACACAGCGTGGAGAGTTTTGAATTTTGAGTTTTGAAGATCGTATTTTCTCTAGTTGGTCTTTAGGCGTGATACTTGGCATGTTAACACCAAATTTAATATTGTATTTTGTACTCTAAGATAAGAAATGTGAAATCCTATATCTAATTGTGTATTTATGTGTGGTTTGTACAATTTTTATGTAAGATACCTTTGGTTTGAATTTAAGATAGTTGTGTAGCTGAAATGTGTATTTTTAAGGATTGCTAAATTTATTGGGTAATGTTAAATTTCGCTTTAAATTGACATGTTACTGATTGATTTTATGTAAAATATGTGTTATTTCCTAAAGACCAAGCGTGAGATTTGCATGATGTACATATATTTTATTTGCCATTATTTTTAGTGTTTTGAGCTTATTAGTAAAATGTGTGTTGCATCTTGTTTTGAAGCGCATGTGTGAGAAATGTGATGTAAGACTGTGATATAATTTTCGGGATGTCATGTACTTTTGTTTCAACTGCTTTTATTGTGATTTCATATGTTCATTATTGCTTAATGCACCATCAGCTCTCTGCCACCTTTCCTAATTTGTTCTCGTTGTCTACAAAATCCCGTACCTTTACTAAATGTGCGTAAAATAAGTGTCGTTGAAGAATAATAGTGTAATTTCGGAGGTAAGTACATGAAATTGTACTTAATTTTGCTTTAATGCACACATCTATCCGCTATTCACTTAACGCATGAATTTAATTATTTATCCATCGCGTTTGGTCTTTAGAGTTTGTTATTGAATTTTTCTATTACAACAATTTCAAATACGTTTGATATTTAATTTCAGGCCCAGATAATAGATTCAGAATTAACTGCGAAGTTGTTAGGCCGTGGCGTGGCGGTGTCTCCAGTCGTGACCGTCGAGCCACGGCGAAGGAAATTCCACAAGGCCATCACCCTCAGTATGCCAGCTCCGAGACCCCACACTCAGGGGATGACTAACCAATATAGCACATCATCAGCTCCAACTCTTAGACTACTTTGCTCCATATCAGGTACGCAGATAAATTTTGCTTTATTTTACCTACAGATAAAATTAGTTGCTGGAAACAATACTTGACGTAGTATGTTCGTTAGCGTCAGGTGATCACATTTAACAAAAAGTTGTAGTTACTTTTGTTAATAAAATAAGTAAAGAATTAGACGAAGAATTGTTTCCAATAATTAACTATAAAGTCTGTGAAGTGTTGCAATGGAGTATGGCTTTTTGCTATCAGACGACATAACTGATATGGCTTTGCAAAAAGGTAAGTCAGCCTATAAATTAGGAAAATTAGGCTTAATAAATCCGCTTAAATTGACAATAGGTACAAAAGTTATAGTAAGTAAACCTATATTCCATTACAACACGCTAGTTGCGTAGAAAGGCATAGACAAAGTCAATTATAACCTTTTAATTCGTATTCGTAATCCGTAAAGTTACTGTTATAACGGTAGTCGTAACTTGAAATTTTATATAGTACTCATTATTATAGATAGTCGAAAAATTCATAGTTCAGTCTGTATCTAAATTATAGTAATTTTTCTCTTTGATCAATTATAAAGACTAGAGTAGAATAATACGATATTGATACGTTTTAGAACTACATGTCCCAAAATTCTAGACAGCGGGATGAGCATGTTGATCGAAAAAATGATTATACTTATAGACTAGTTTTCATTTTTTATTCTACTCAGAACAACACTAGACTATTTGATATTAAGAGCTAAGGACACTAGGGATATTATTTAAGAATCGCTTATAGCAAATACACAGAGCAGCTAAAGGGTTTCGTCCCTGTGTGCGTTTTGTGCGTGTCTACATTGTCTTTGTTCTCGTGTGTTTGTGTGTGTTGCACGCTCACCGTGTGTGGCGCTAAATTATATCTACGCTGCCACCTTATCGGCGCGCACCATCAGGGGTATTTCGCAAAAGATCTCTCGAAGGTAAAAAATTAGAGGTACTTTACAAACTAACTATAAAACAAGACTAATCGGTTTAAGTTTCACGTTATATGATTTTGTTTTATTTTCGTCCCCTTTTTATTTTGGTTCTCGTTTTCATATCATACCCCTACGATATTTATACTCACTCTGATTTAGTTTTACGAAGAGTATAATTATCGACCACATTGATTTCTTCCCTCTGACACTTTTTGAATGCTTTTTCATATTTTGCTTCTCATACATTTTTCCTCTATGCACGGGCTGAATTTTTTACGCTTTGTTATTTCACGTTCACTATGTATCATAAATTCAATGAATCTTGGAACATAAAACAGTGCACTGCGATCTTTCTCACACGGTACTGTCAGTGT
Organism: Polygonus leo; assembly: GCA_018250455.1. Lineage (NCBI taxonomy): Eukaryota > Metazoa > Arthropoda > Insecta > Lepidoptera > Hesperiidae > Polygonus > Polygonus leo. The sequence continues at coordinate 21,790 of DWNR01000005.1, read as the reverse complement.
AAGGGTAAAGTCTTTAACAGGAGTTCTAGCTGATTGCAATTAAAGTACTGGGCACACCCTAACAATTTTGAACACCTGCAATTTAGAGTAACTAACGAAATGTTTGTATCACGCCGGTGCAACATTCTCCATTATCATCCCATACTGCGTCAGTGTTCCCAAGAGTTATGTTATTTTGCTTGTACTGGTGTTGTTCTTTTCCAAAACGGCCTATCAGTTCAATTTTTTTATCATTTCTGTTTATCTTTTACATCATTTCTTCACTATTTGAATCACTATTATTGACACCAAAGAAATTTTGTTTTATTTTTTGTTTTATTAGAGAATGTCCTTCGAGAGATCTGTTTTCCGAAAAACCAGACTAAAACTTTGGAAATTCGTTTAAAATTGTAGTATCATTTTATTTTATTTTCAAAAATTTAGCACTTATGTAAATTAGGCAGGTTTACGTACACAATGTGCCACTTTAAATCACGATTTCATTAATAAAATTAAAATATGAATACGTTATTTGTTACGTGTGGTGTGTCGTCCTTGCTTGTGTGTGTGTGTTTGCTATAGGCCGTTTTGGAAACATTATATTTTGTTTCATTTTTATTATTTTGACCTGTCTTTCCAATTTCTGACCTTGTTCTACACCATTTATAACAAATTATTGTTGATGTTTACTTTTGTCTAAAATATAAACAGTCTTAAATGTACATTTACTAAACAATCTTTTCTATACTTTCTGTTGGATGTTATGTAGTTAATGATGGCATTCAAGTAGACGAAACAGATCAGGTAGCAGTAATCGGCTTTGAGCATGCATTAATTGAGGCGAAAAATTTTGTGGCAGTTCAAAACAGCGTTTAAACCGCTATTCCTGCCTTTATAGCTTGTGTTAAAGATAATTGGCAATTCAAAAGAGCATAAGTTGTAGAGTGCATAATCGGAGTAAGCTTAGTAGGTATATCTGAATGTTTACAAAACTGAGAGTACTTATTAGACAACCTTACAACAGGAGGAACGAATCGCGCTCATTGGGAAGATGTTACGGAGAATACACCGTTGACGTTTGTCAACGATTGCGTCTCTTTCACTACGACTGTTTCGGCTCGATACTGGTTGATCGATTGCCGACATGTCGAAGACGCAACCAAGATGGCGACCGAGTTGTACAGGTAACATTACTGATTTTGAATTTTCTTTTTTATGTTTTATTAGTTTTTTCCCCGATTTTATCCATTTTTATTCCCTAAAGTTCTTTATTAGGATTCCGTACCCAAAGAGCGTTATCGAGATCCTACTACTAAGACTTCGTTGTGTGTCCGTTCATCTGTCACAGGACTGTATCTCTAAAACCGTAATAAAGATACTTGATTTTTTACATAATATGTGTTACTATAGCCACTACAACAAAAAATACTAAAAATAAAAAGTTGGTTTATTAAACTATTTCACTCTTAAAAATACACAATGTAACAAGACCCCATCTAGTTTTTGATCTAACATATCAATTTACAATGCCATATATAGACAGTTTGTTTGGAACGCTCCTTGCGCTAGATCTACCCGTACTTGACCGATTTTTATTTATTGTGCAGTGAAGTTCTTTAATGGACCCCTATTTATTTGTTTCTTTATTTAAATTACTAGTTGTGCCCGCGGCTCCACCCGCTACCCCTCCTTTTAAGGGTTGAATTTTTATGGCCTAAAACCTGGCCGGGGGTCTTCTCGACAGATTAGTCAAGTTTGCAACAAAATCCGTTTAGCCGTTTTTGCGTGATGCGCGGTCAAATAACCAGATAAAAAGATAAACAGACAAAAATTCTAAAAACTGTTGAAACGTGTTCTGTTATCGGTTCTAAGTATCCCCATCCAACTATATTTCGAATATTTTTGTGCAGACATTCGACCCTCTTTAGTTTTATTATATATATAGATAGATGATAGTGTCGTTTTCATTTATCATTTTAAGCTTTCCAAATGAGAAACTAATATTTTATTATCTCTTGATATATGCTCTATTTGGTATATACGTAATAATTATTAATACTAAATGTCTCTTGTTCATTTCAGGGAGGCCATACACGTGCCCTTCATGGCCCGCTTCGTGGTGTACGCGAAGAGGACTGACGAGTGCCAGGCTCAACTGCGAATGTTCTGCGTGACCGATGATAAGGAGGACAAGGCGCTGGAGCGTATCGAACGCTTCATCCAAGTCGCGAAGAGCCGGGATGTGGAAGTAAGTGTAAAAAGTTAGCAAACGAGCATGCAGTCCACCTAGGCAGTAAGTGGTCACTGCCACCCATGGACATCAGTAATCATCCCCGATAAACGATAAAATCATACCTAAGTTTGATCACAGATGCGTTGGTACCCCTGAGGACTAAGATGTTCGTCTTGTGTATAAGTATAGCCGGCAAACACGCTTCTCCACACCGAAACACAATAATTGCTTCATGGAGGATTATGATGGTGGCGGTGGCACCTCCCCGGTTAAACTACACAAGTTCTACCACCTGGCTAAAATGACAAAATAATTTGACTAAATATGTTTTCAAAGCTCTTATTAGATACATTTCCGAAATTAGCGTGTGGACTGCAACATGCTTAAATATAAATTTGTGATTGTTGTGTAATTCCAGAATAAATCAATGAGGATATTTTCTAGCTATTCTGAAACCATAGGCAACACAAAAATTATGGTTACCATATTCACCTTTCACTTGATTTAAACAAAATTAGTAGAAATTTATAAATGGTAATAATTAAACCTTTTAAAATGACGAAAAACAATATAACGCAGATTAGGACCAGAAAAACAATTTGCTATGTATTTAAAACATAGCATAATCATGACGATTATCAAAAAAATATCAGGCTAAGTATATGTTTTATTGTGTGATTTACTAGGTTCAACAGTAGACAAATTACTTTGATTGATATTTGAATTGATTTATTTTACAGGTGCACGAAGGCAAACCTATTTACCTAGAATTTGGCGGCAACCTAGTCCCGGAGGCTAAATCCGGGGAGCAGCTGTCCATACCGTTCCGAGCATTCCGGGAGAACAGGGTAGCGTTCCCGGTGATGATCAAGACACAAGACCTGGAGCCGATGTGCAGATGCCAGTTCATGAGAGATCCGAAGGTTCCCAAAGGAGAACCCTCGCCTTCTCCAGTAAGTTTTGTCAATTTAAGTAACTATTTCTTACATGGAATTAACTGTTTGGTTGAAACACAAAATATACACTAGCTTGGATGTAAGAAAAATCTCTACTCAGAAAAAAGTATAATGCATTTCAGTCAAAAAAATACTGATACAATAAGCGAGTTAATAAGACATAAATAGACATTTGGTACCATTTAAAACAATTGTATTTAGGTATTCTTATTGTGGAAATTCCTTCTTTACTTTTTTAATAATTTGCTCTTGATGTAAAAAATAATGTCAATAATAAACTTGTAACATTTATCTGCAAAAATCTCGAGAAAATTTTAACATTTTTAGATTGCCGTACTAAACATTATGGTGCCAGATGACCTCCCAGTGGAAAGAACATCCCCGGTATCAACTGACACAGTACCAAGACGCACTGAGGAACAGGAGCTGATTTGGAGACAACGACTTAGTGATCCAAGGTTTTTCCATTTTTGATTAGAAGAAAAGAATTCTTTTAGTGCAATAAATAATAATTTTATCTGATGATAATACTCCCAAATTATAAAATATCAACCATATTCATGGATATGCTCACAAAATACTTTACAAAATTGAAGCTTGCCTCGATGAGTTCAGTTCAACTACCGCAGGCCAACTTGACTACGGACGACTACAAAGACCAGTTGACTAATGAACCAGTAGACCGACCGAAACCACTGAATTTAATGTGAACTGGAGCGATATGAAATTATTGGAACAACATCTCAAATTTTGATCGTACAAAATATTTCCCCAATTAACAATATTACTTTGAACAGGTTGGAAGACATCTGCAACCTTCTTGGCAAGGATTGGGTTGCATTGGCCTACGAGTTGGGTGTCAGCGTTGCTACCGTGAACCAGATCCAGGCTAAGCGTATAACAGCGGCAGAGCAAGCACAGTTGATGCTGAAACTGTGGAAGACCCAATCAGGCACTAAGGCTCAAGGTGGGCTTTGATTATTTTTTATTTATTTTCATTATCATTAAACGGTTCTACAACTATTTCGACGACTAACCCTGTAATGATTTAGACACAGCACTGGCCTAACATGTGAGTCCCGTGTTCGATTGCCAGCCAGAAATCTAAATTATGAATTTGATATTGTGTTCTAATTGTGGTGATTGTGTTTCACCAGAGTCGTGGAAGCCATTGGCTTCAGGGAATCCTAGTATAGGGTGGCATGAGTGTAGCAAGTATTAAGTGAGACAACGATTTTTAATTTATTGTGTGTTTATTCTAAAATTAATGTAGAAGCAATTCGTTATGGATTGTCGTCAGATGTTAATATTGATAAATCTTTTACGTGATTTGATTTGATGTTAATTTTAAATTTTTGTTCATTGTTTTAGATAATTCTCTTGAACTAGCTCTGTGTAGAATTGGAAGAGATGACATAATTGCTCCTCAATCGGAGACAACTAATGAACGTCGTATACAACGTAATATTTACCAAGAAAGACAAGCTTCCGAGGAGATAGAGGCTTACAAAGGTAAATTTATGTATATTTTGTCACACGAGTACATAATCTATTTAATTCATGTTAAACCCTCTAGTATTTTTTTGGCTACTTGATGAAATTTATACCTATATATAGTCCCTCAAATCTACGTAACCAAGAAACAAAATTGTTTTTTTTGACCCACTTTTTACAAATTGTTTAGTAATAATACAATATTTACAGCTGAAGAAGATAACAAACTTAAAGACAAGCTTTACGATGAAAATCAAATCGCCGAACGAATTGAATCTGAGCATGATCAAGACGAAGCGAAGTACTCTCCAGAGGAGAAATCTGTGGTTGATAAAAGTGAAATTGAAAGAACTCCTACACCAAGTGAAGAAAGTGAAGAAGATGAAGGTATGATGATAAATTAGTTTGAGAGGAAAAAAATAGAAAAAAAAGTAGACAATATAATTATATTGTAATGTTTGTCAGTAATTACTGACAAACATTACAATCACAATAATTATAATAATACATAGAATTAAACATATTATTGTCATTACAGATATTAAAAAGAGCGTAGCTGAGAGAAAAGAACAAATAACGAAGAAACTAAGTTCAAGTAAAATTCCGGCCTCTAAACAAAAAAAAGAAATACGGGAAGAAATCATAGAAATAAAAACCCAAATAAAACCAGATATCAAAAAATTCCACGATATCGAGCAGCAGGTAATGTCACATATATTCAAAAAAGTTTAGCTATCAATAATATTAATATTCATATGTTTTTAATGATCATTATAATGTACTTTTTTATTATTGTAGGTTAAGGAAAAGGAGCCAAAATTAGAGAAAACACGTTCAAAATCATCACCAGATTCCACTGAAGCTGAAGAAATGAAAGAAACTGAAGTACAAAAAGTAACGGAAGTCCCAGTAGAAGTAAAAAAAGAGGAACCCAAACCTGAAAGGCCTATAGAACAATTTAGAAAGTTTGATCCTTCATCACCTGCAAAACCAACTCCGAAACATCTACAACGACATATGAGAAATGAATCTATGAGATTCCCATCTGGAGACTTTTCCAATGTGACAATTACACCTCGAAAGTCTATAACTACTGAGATTACTGAAACTAAACAGACTGTAGAACGTAAAGTAGAAACTCACGACAAAGAATTAATCTCACAAAAAGAAATTGACAGTGCCAGAGTAGAGGAAAAAATTGAGGATGGTGAAAAGTCGCCAGAATTGGTGACGGATGACGAAAAGGATGTTGCTGAAGCGACGTTACGAGATAAAATTAACGTTTTTGAGACGAAAATATCGCGTGAACCGTCGCTGGAGGTATCGAAAATACCTGTCAAACTAACAAAAGAAGCGCTCAAAAAACATACGTTAGAACAAGAACAAGGAATTGAATATACCCAAGAATTTGTGAGAGAACAGTCAAGACAAATGTCAACCTCACTTGAAACTCAAAAAATATCTGTCCAAACAGAAAAACAAATAGAAAGCGTTAAATCAGTGAAAGAAACGATACAACAATTTGATTCTAAAATAAAGCAGGAAGAAAAAATTAAAGTCTTCCCTAAGACTATGAGAACGGACTCTACTTTAGTGCAAGTTTCATCTGAAGAAGATAGTGAGTTCCTCAAGAAATCTACAGATTCAGAAACAGAAACCGAATCCCAAACCACAGTTAAAGTGGAGAAGGAAAGGTTAAAATCTAAATTAGAAAGTGACAAGTTTACGCTCCACAAAATACCCGATACTTACGAACCTAAAGATGACAAGGATACAGAAAAGAAATCGGATGATGATGATAAGAAGGATGATCAAGCAGTCTCTATTAAAGATTATAAGTTAGAAAAGCAACTGACAGAAGAATTGCGCTCTAAAGTAAGTGAGGAGGAAATAACTGAAACACTAGAAGAGAAAGACGTTTCAGTAAGCGAAAAAATAAAGGAGAAGGTAATAAAATCTAACTAAATTTTGTAAAACGTTCCGTATTTTATCCGTTATACTCTCTAAAGTCAATGTAATCTTAAAAATCTTAATGAAAATTCAAGTCTCAAAGCTTCGTTGTTATCCTTAACATGCACTACTATTCTACTGATTTATATGAGTATATAGTGACATTATCTTACGAATCTGTAAACTTTATACTAAACTTACTACGTAGGTAATTCTTCAGCAAATCATTGGTGAATATATCTGTATATTTCATAAGAACTATTCAAACCTTTTGCGTTTTTTAAATTCACAAAAATTCTTCTCTTTTTGCACGCACACACACACACACATCTTCACGCCAAATCCCTAACGGGGCAGGCAGAGAGTATCGAGTGCCAAATGACACGGTTCTGACATACTTGTCTAGCTTCTTCAGTTTTCATTACTCTCCTCATACAATCACGCCGATTTCGGAGACTCTTGACGCCTCCTTCTTATTTAAACTGACTGACTTATTTAAAACCAACTAATTGATTTTATGATGTACATACATTTTAGGTTGGAACTCAGACAGTGACTAGTACAAAATCTGAAGTTAGTAAACATACTAAAACGGATTCCATGGGATCAGAAGAACTGACTGGTCGCAAAATCTCGCAAGAGTCCTCTGCACCCTCTGCTTTTGATAAAGCGGACTCTTTAGCAGACTTACAACAAAGTACTGAACGTGACGTTAGCTTTATCTCACAAACTGAATCCAAGGTACCATTTTATACTAGTTTTAACTGACTTCACACTAATTGTGTTAGAATATGTCTATACCTATATACGAGTAATAAAATAGTGTAATAGTATCGTATTGCATGCGAAGTCGCAAGCAATAGCTAAGTTTTAATAAACGCATATTTATATAATAGTATCTTGACTGATAATTTTTTGTTAAATTGCAGGTCTATTCTAAGCATAGAAGTGATTCATTAGACGAAGCGTCACAATTCTCGGATTTAGAAGACCAGATTGGTACTAGTCCAGCACACAAACCTATTCCCGACAAAGAGTTATTAGAAAAAGTTGAAGAAGTACCATCTACGGAAATTATTACGGAAAAGAAAGAACCTTCTGTACGGGAGGAAACCTTAGAATTTTTAAAATATGAAAGTCAACACAGTGCTCAGGTTCAACCGAGTCTTGTACCATCAGAACCAAAGGTTTGTGGTATATGCTTTCAAATAAATATGTTGCTTATCACTTATTTTCTATAATAATTTTATTTTTTTATATTATTATTATTACAGGCGTCCCCCAAAGAGTCACCAGTTATTAGTGCAAAGGCACGACAATTTATAGAGACTGTACCTGAAGATGATTCTGTCCAGGAGTGTTTCTTCTCCAAACGTATTTACTCTGATTCATTAGAAGATTCTGAACATACAGATTCTAGGAGACATTCGGAAGCTGAGTCACTCAAATCGGATCAATCTGACGTTAAAGCTAAAGTTTCATCATCTGATTTTGATGAAAGAGCTGAATATGAAGAAACTGGAGATTCTGGTAGTGGATTTGGTGATGAAAAGTTTGAAGAAAGTATTGGTTTCACAGCTATTAAAATAGATCCTAAAGCTCTCGAAGAAAAGCAAGATTCAGATTCAAGTAGAGAATCTGATGCTGTTTTCAAAAAAATGACTCCTAAACGACATTCAAGAACTGAATCTATTTCTATTACAAAGTTAAGTGATTTGCAAGTGGACGTTGAGCCACCAAAGCCCAAGCAAGAATTTCAGATGTTTGTAACTGAAGCTGAAGAAGTAGATAGATCTGATAAAGATGAACCATCTGACAAAATATCTTCTGAAAGTAGCAGGGAAATAGAAATATCTGATCGCAAATCATCTGAGGGTATTTCCGATAGAATAAGTTCTGAAGATGCTGTGACAGATAAGAAAACTTCTTCGGAAGAAGAAGAAATCAAAGAACAACCTGTACAAGAAACAGAAGTTACGAAATCTGTAAAAGATATTATTCGTGATATCGAAAAAGTTGACTCAAAATCTTCATTATTAAAAGATGAAGTAACCGAAAAGGGTAAGTGTTTTTCTAAAAGTTTAGAATATGCCCACGATAATAACTCCTCTTAGGTAAAGTAAAAGTGTGAATATTTTCGATTCACAGCATTACATTTTTTAGCATAGCAATAAACCCCAAAAATAGTTCTACACTACAAACACACGCTACGTGGCATGAGGGAAATAATTTAACAACTTAATATTTTATTCCTTTACTAAATAATACTACCAACATATGTAATAACATATAAAACACTCGATTTATTTGCAGTTGACTTAATAAAACGACAATCAGTGACATCAGCCGGTTCTGTTAGCGAGTTACGTCTTGATGAAAAACGGTTGTCTGATGCTCACAGTCTGACAGAATCAAGGGATTACACCTTCGAGGAATCTGAAGATGATATTGCGACACAAGGAACGCACGTAGATACTGGGAAGGAAAAAGTAGAAGTAAAAGAAGAAGCACAAATAAAACCACAAGATTCTGGTAGATTTCTTTGCATAACATAATTGATTATCATATTTAGTGTTCTGTATACAAATAATAAAAAATCCATTTGTCTATCTGTAACAGGGCTGTATCTCCTGAACTAAAATACGTACACACATCAAATATTCACTGATAATGTATTCCTGTAGCCGTCATATCAATGTCTAGCAGTGGACTTCTAAAAGGTTGATGGATAGATGGATGCATAAATAGATATAGCACTCATCAGTAAACCCTTCAATAAACGTTCGTCAAGTAAAGTTTTATTTTTATCTTGCATTTTCTTTTCAGGGAAGACAAGTGAACAATCTAAGTTAGCAAAATTAACACACGGCGATTCATTAGACGATGTTGAAGCGTTCCCCGAAGAATATGTGCATAAATTGCCTCATATTGCTGAAGTTCGGTATGTATAAATATGTTAATAGATTGTTATAAACAATATGTTTAGTCAAGCATAGTAAACGCATTAAAAAATTAGAGTTAGGATAGCTTACTTTATATATTAATAGTTTTTATAGGTGTGTCAGTATTTTAACTTATTCTTTTTAATCGCTTTTTGACATTTTTTTACAGTTCGCTTCCAGAAAAAAGTATTACGAGTCAGTTTTTGAGCCGAGAGCGAGAAGAACAATTAAAACGTGAGAGTATCGAAAAAATAACAACCGTGACAGAACCTACTAAAGTTTTTGATGAAGTGACCTCATCAACGACGGTCACCAAGTCGATAAAACCTCTTAAAGAAGAGGAATCAGTCACACGCGTCATAGAAATCATAAAACCCGTTGTTGAAGAAAAAACTTTGACAAGTATTACCGAATCCGTAAAAATAGAAGGAGATACAACCATTACAACCGTTACTGAAACTACTACAGCTCCTACGGGAGAAGTAACAACTAGGGTCACTGTTACAGAGACTACAAAAACAGCTGATGGTGAGAGAACAAAAACAAGTGTCACAGAAACAATCACTAAGGCAGAAACAACTAGCGCTGTTGTAACTGAAATTGTGAAACTACCCAAAGAAGTACAAATTATTGCTGAAACTTCATCTTCAGAACCTATTATTGAGAAAGAAATAGTTACAACTTCCATCATCAAATCTGAACCAGTTGTTTCCACCAGACATGTGGAAATAATAGAAACATCTTCAGAACTTGATCAACCAACTTCACTGGAAGAAACTGTAGCAGAGAGTAAGAGTGACACATCAACAAAATTTGAACCAAAGAAATTCACTGGTGAATCCAAATTTGACGTCACAAAAATAAGGACTGACACATTGGGAAAATTTGACTTGTCAGAAAATATAATTGACTCAAAAGTTGTGAAAAAAGTTGAAGTTAAAGATTTTAAAGAAGCTTCAGAAATCACGAAAGAACAAGTGAAACCTGTAATTGATGATATTTTGCAAAAAGGAACGATTGCTGCAGCCGCTCGAAGTCCTGTTACGGAGAAAGATATGAAAACATTAACTAAGGAAATAACAACAGACGTTGAAAAGAGGAGTTATGATACCAAAGTTCCTGCTAAAGAAGAAAGAAGACATTCATGTATTAGCCCAGCAATATCTCTTGAGAGAATAGCTGAATCTGATACCGAAGTGGATGAAGAACCCACAAAAATCGAACCTAGTTCCACCAGTTCTACAAAAGATGATGAAGTCCAAACAGGAATAAAAAAATCTGATTCTGCCATGAAACAAATGGCTGATAATATAGAAATAATCATAAAACAAGCATCTGAAGACGTTGATCTGTCAACAGAAGAACCCCTTGTAGAACCGACGGAAACTCAAGATATTGCAGGACAGGTATCAGTAGATTCTATAATAGAGGAAGCTGTAACGACCGTTGAAGAATATTTAGATACTTCTAAAGATGTCAAAGAGAAAGAGATTGAGGCAAAAAAAGAAATAGTATTCGAAGAAACTAAAAGATTTGTGAAAGAAAGACCAGGATTAATTAAATCTCTCTCCAGAGATAGCGGAGAGATTGTGATCATGCCCAAGAAGAAACAGACTAGAACATTCTCAGTTCAAAGTTCTCCAGACGAAGTCGAGGAACAAATATATACTGATTCAGAATCTGGTAATTATGAAAACACATACTCTTTTCTACTTACAAGTATATACGCTTTTTAAAGAGAAAAATATAATTTTGATGTGTTTTTGTAACGACTTTTAGGATAAGCATTTTTAATTAACTTAAAAATTGAAATTTGGTAGGATATGCAACTCTATTCCTATTTGTATTACGTAAACAATGTGATTAATGTTTTTGCTTCAGATATGGATAAAGCGAAGGTGTTGGAAATAATAGAACCTAGCTCTGATTTAGATGTCAGAGCGCCTACATCTAGTTTTGATACAAGAAAAATTAGGACTGATTCACTCGATGACGCAGACGACTTCCCAGAGAAGGAGGTATTATTTTTTACATAACAAAGTAATTTATCGCTATAGTTAGCTTTTACTATAAACTCCTTGGCATGAGACTTTTCACTGTTAATTAAACCTGTAATTCATAATTTGACACCAGATGAAAAAAATAGAGGTCATTTTGAATGTAGTCATTGTTTTTCAAACAACTTGCAACTTGAGTACTTGCAAAATTTTATCATAAATAATTTATTAGTAAATGATTGTATCTTTCAGAGTGATTTCCTTGATGAGGAAACAAAATTCCCTGAAGATGAACCAGAAACCACTCCAAAATCCAAAACTGACACTAAATATGAAATTTCTGATGCTGCTATCACTGATAAGCCTTCCGAAGAGTTAGATGAAGATAAATCATCTGCCAAGAAAACTTACATTATAGAAGGCACGCCGCGCACAGATGTAGCGTCAAAATCCACCACGGAATCTTCGGTGACAACAGTAATATCAACGTTGACGAAATCTTCGGATGAAGATCAAAAATCAGTTTTAGAGGATGGTACGTCTGCTGATTTCTCGAAAATCAGTGGAGCTGATTTAGTTAAAGATCCGTCTAGGACTTCGATGGAAACAAAAGAAGATTCTAAAATCGAAGAACAAGGAGAAGACAGGGGCACTCCAGATTTATCAAAAAAATCTATTGATTTAACCAAGGACTACTCAAAATCTTCAATCGACAGTAAAGATACTTCAAGAGACTTTGCAACTAATGAACTATCAAAAGACTCCACTGCCGATTTAACTAAAGATTTTTCAAAAGTCTCAATAGAGAGTGTTAGGGAAACATCGCGATCTATTGATGAGAAAACTTTCTCAGAAGATCACTCCTCTTTTGACGTATCTAAGACATTAGCATCAGATGCTTCTGACGGCATTACTATAAGTAAAGAATTTATAGAAGAAGAGAGATCCTTATCTAAAGTGGTTCAAGTTTCTACAAGTTCCTCTCAAGAAACTTCGATATTTACCGAAAGCAAATTATTAAGTGAATTTGACGAGAAGTCAACAGAAAAAACCAAGTTTTCAGAAAGATCTGAATCCGAAAAGGAAATAACCAAAGAGGTCGAAAGTAAGATTGGAGAAATTAAATCTGAAATAGCAAAAGCAGGATCTAGCGTTACTGAAATAGTGCCATTAGAAACAGTTACAGAAATCGTAAGTTCTGAAGAAAAATCGAAGGAGAAAATCACTCAAGAATCAGATGATCAAGTCGCAGATGATGCGGAAACACCAGATATGAAGGAGTTAAACAGGAGATGCTCCAATCTTTTGGAAGATATATCGGCTCAAGGCGCTTTAATTAGAATTGATTCAAGCCATGTTACACATGGTTTGTATTATTTGATACTATTTTATAGTTTCTTTAATATCACCTGTAGTACAGATAGCTCTTGATATAATGCTATAATTTCCAAAAAAGTTCCCATATAAAATAGTTGAGCTACATATTTGAAATCTCAAATAATTCAAGCTGCAATAAATTGCGTTAAAAATTTTAAAACTTATACAATAAACTATTATTTTCTTAACAGATCTCATCTCAAAGTTTTCGAAGACTCCACCTCCTTCGCCAGTAGATTTGAGTATACGAGCAAAAGCAGAGCCTGGAGACAAACAAACAGGCTTACAACTAAGAGGTATATAAGTAACTGTTAAGAATAACCTACGTTCATTTTAATACCATATACTTTTAAATTTGTACATTTTTGTACTCAAACGATTAAGCACACTAAACTTAATGAGACTGACTTTAGTTAAGATTATAATTAATTATTATGACTTAATTTTGAACATTAGAACCAAGTACAATCACTAATGCTAAAAAATACACGAAATGAGCTAAAACCTTGTAGTATCATTACATAACGTCCATGGCACTGAAACTCACTATCAATCATTCACTTACATGAGTACACCTGGTCATACACAGTTCATACCACCATACATACATACACCATACCACTGTTTCCCAATCAATCGCTCACAAAATTGAATAAAAACCGCCAAATAGGTAATAAATAAATAGCAACACTGCCAATGTGATAAGAGGTTACGTAGTTGTTGTGGTCTAGTACAATCTGTAGTCAAGAACAATCTATTTCTCAGTGAGTAAGTAGGCTTTGAATGAATAATAAAATTAGGAGCTATTGTAACTGCTATAGAAGCTAAATTTTCGTTTCATGTAGGTTCGGAATCCTCGTTCCTGGACGCGAGTCGCCAATCCCCTAGAGCGTCTTCAGCTGGTGATAGCCTTATTAGTGAAACAGAAGCCCATCAAAGTGGTCAGTATACAACAATACAGATTAACAGAAATTAACAATCCCTTTTTCTATTACAAATTCTAAAATGTCTAAAAAATACTATATATAACAAATAGAAAACGATCTTATGAAAACAAAATTACATGCTAAAGAGTAATACATGAGCCCAATTTCTATATGAATTATAATATATTATAATATTTATATGATAGCTTATCTAAAATCTCGAAATCAAAAGAAATGCATAAGCTTTAATGCAAGTAGTGGCAAAGTAGAGTCATGGCGAAACTTTACTCATAGCATAGTATATAGTAGAAGAAAAATTATTTGTATGATCCTTATTTGCCACACAATTTCATTTTCAGCCAAGTACCGCATGTATTTCTATTTCACTCCCACGTAGGTAGAATATGATAACAAATCATTGATTTAAGAAAACATATTTAACATGAACACGTGTGTAGTTTTAATGTGTGATATTATTTGTTATATTTCTTATTTACTCGTAAGAAATAAGAAGGAACACATTAACACTACATGAAATGATGAATAAACATAAACCTCGATAAATGCTAATATTTGTCAGCACAGTAAATTTTACTTTCTTTCTTGCGGAGCCCTTACGTTGCTTTAGGTAAGTGGACTCATAGCAAAAGTGAAATATCATAATCGTTTCGTTAGTGTCGCTTTTTAATCTTCCTTGTACAATAAGTTATTTTTCGTCACCGATTTATTTTTACACATTGTACCAATATTCATCTTTGAGTAACGTTTCGCTTTGATTCAAAATCGTTGTGTTTGTTTTCTTCATTTTATCATCATAAGCTTTTGCCACTATTCTGTCATTTATGTGTTACTCGCATTCGTATATATCATGATCGAATCAAATGCTTAGGCATATTCACTGGCCTCGTACTATATTTATTTATAAGCCAATGTTAATACACTGAGAGCAATAATTATAAATTAAATAAATATTTATTTTTGTTGTTCTTCTTTCAATTACACTTTATATTTATCAAATATATGTAGCTGATGAACGATATCAATAGATAATTCGTTTTTTCTTTCAGATATGTTAACTCAGGCGTCTAAAGCACTTACCGAAGCTGCTAGACCTAAGTCACCTACGAAACATGTAGCCGATAATTTAACATTTGTTAATGTCGACCAACCAACTATTACAAGCGGTGCCAAAGAACTAGTCGACCGCACTATTGAAAAAAGCATCGATGTGATCGATCAAATTAAGAAAGAACAATTAGCCGTCAAAATGGAAGAGATGCAGAAATCTTCTTCGTCTGATACATTTTTCTCGGAATCGAGGGTCGAAACTTCTACTTCATCGTCTTCTGTTCATAAAACTATTGAAGGCCCACAGTTAAAGTTCCAAAGTATCGACCCAGAAGCAGTTATGTCCAGCATGGTTGCTAAACTTGGGACTTCCGACGATTTTAGTACAGTTTTGACTCATAAAGAAACCGAGACACGTAAGATTTCAGGACAGGAATACTTTTCGGAGACTAAACAAGTTTCTTCTTCTGATGATGATTCGCTAGTAATTAAAACGGAAACAACACATGAATTACGAGGACAAGAACATGAATTAAAGGAGAAAACCATGGTGCGAAGAGATGGTGATCAAACTGAAAGTTCACAAAAGAAACTAGAAAAGGCTCATGAAGCAACAGCTAAACGATCAGATATTGAAACAAAAACAGTATTAAGAAGTACTGATGACACGGATATAGTCAAAGTTGAACGAGAGTTTACGGAACAAGGTTTATATACTGGCAGACAGACTAAGTCTGAAGAAAGAATGACAGCTCTTAAAGACGATACCATTAAAAAGAAATATGAAGTTAAAATTTCTGAAAGAGACCTTTCGCACGAACAATGGGGCAAAGAATACTTTACAGAACCTGAAGAATTGGAAGATATTAAAGAAGATGAAGATATGAAATCTAGAATAGCATTTGTAGATTCAGCGTTAAAGATTGTTGAAAAAGATGAAATAGTTTCAAGTGTGGAAGTTTCTGAAAAAGGCAAGGTAGTTAGTTCAAAAACAGAACATCATAAGGAAGAATCTGTAATAGAAAGTAAAGAACATGACGACCTAAGCTCAGATGCTTCCCATGCACCCAGTTTTAAAAGCGAAGCCACTGAAAGACAAGATTCGTCGGAAGCAAGTCCGAAAAGTAAATCCAAATCATTTAAAAAAGATGATGAAGTATATGAGGTTGACTTTATAAAAGAAATAAAGGTGTCTACATCGCCTATCAAGAGTACTTTTAGTCGAACAGGAAGTCAAGATACCCACTCAGAATCTGAAATGGCACCTGATTTACCCCACGATGATAAAGCAAGCGAAACACCAAAGAAAGATAAACCGACTAGATCACCTGTTAAGTTACCCTTGCATCAGATACAGGATCAAATATTAGAAGTCTCTGTTCAAAAAGTAACCACGGCTAAAGGAGACGAATTGCAAAGAACTCTGACTCTCAAATCTGATACTTTTGATACTGCTAGTACAACTACTAAGAGCTCTGACAGTGATACTGTTTTGGAAATAAAACCATTCGGAGAAGTTAAAACGGATGCAATCCCTAAAGCTTCCAAGACAGACATGTCGCCTAGTACCTGTGAAATATCTGATGATATTAGTACTACTTCCAAGGATATCATGATTAAATCTGGAGAGAGCATTGATACAGAATATATGGTTAAGTCCTTAGAATCTCATGAAGCTGAAATCCTTCAGAAATCCATGGACTCCACAGTCAGTGCTGAAACATTACATCCATCTGAATTTTCAACAGAAGCCGATTCTGCTTACTTGACTGGAACTGATCACAGAAAAGAAGAGATGAAATTACTCAAGGAAAAGAGCGTCGAAGATATTTGCAGTAGTGGCTACGATACTGATCTCTCCTCTGCCGAGTTTCACGCCACGAAACTTGAATCAGAAAAGATGGATTTTGATACACTTATGTCTGCTCAGCCACTTGCTGACTTATCAGTTTTGGAAAAAACCATCGATGAAGTTAAGCAATCTCTTGAGGCAGCACAGGTTGAAATAATAAGTGAGAAAAGTGATGGGAGCATAAAGTACAAGCAATCACCTTCAGAATTTCAGTTTAAACTTCTTATTAGCCCTGATAGACCAGAAGCCATAAGTGAAGAACCCCAACATGCAGATGATCATGAGAAGACTCAAATAGTAAAAGATGTAGTAAAAGATGATAAAATGTTAGATAGCCAAAAGTCTGACAGCATCTCACTAAAGGTAAGTTCTCAAGAAGAGACAACTATTTCTGATGAGGATAAAGAGACTATTCTGATCAAAGAATCTAGTCCACCCTTGGAATCAGACATATCATTAAGGTCTGATAGTGGACCGCATTCGATTTTAGAAACAGAAAGTTATTCCGACCGTGAGGGTTCTTCAAAAGGGAGTCCTGAAGTTAAACTGAGAGTTCAGAAACACATAAAAGCTAAAGTAACTGTAGTTGAAAGACGATCTGCTTCCGAAGTAGAAGGCTGGTCTAGTTCAGGAGAAAGTCATTACCATAGTTTTGAAAACTCCGAAAGTAGGCCATTGTCTTCTGATATTGAAGCAATGATGACAGCTCAAAGTGGCACTGAATTTGAAACGGCACTTACAAGTCACGACGTTTCTTCCCAGTCTCTACGAACATCCAAAGATTACTACACTGCTGGTAGCTCACTTGCTTCAAGAGATAGTATGAAAAGTCTTGACTCAGATGGATCCAGTCACGTAGCCAGTATTGATATATCTGACGCCTCGGAGACATTAGTACCTTCCGCGAATGAACTAAAAGAAGAATTGATGGAGAGCAGTACGTATGTAGAACAATTTCTACACGAAGTCGAAAAAGATCAAGTCAGTAAACTAAAAGATGTCAGTGACGAAGAAATATCTGGAGATGAAGATGGAAAATCTGATGATATTGAGCTTGTTGGTAAGATGAAGAGATCACATGAAATGCGTTTCCTACCCAAGGATTTAATACCAGAACATTTTCCAATAGAGGGTACTTCTGAAAGTATTGAATTCGATGAAGATTCATCTAAAGATAAGGAAGGCTCTGATACTACGATATCTAGCCAGTTAAAAACAGATGAAATTCTTTCATCATCCATCTCCAAAATTGATATGTCGTCTTCTCAATCTCAACCAGATTTAGATAAAGAAGAGGTTCAAGAAGCTATTACAAAATCTACAGCTGAACGAGAACAAGCTATTCCATTCTCCGTCACTAAAGTTGACAGACCACAAAGAGAATTTGTGGATATAGAGAGTGAAATTATACCCGTTGGATCTGCTGAGTATGAAGAGATACAAAAATTCGGTAGCATATCTCCTGTACCAAAAGATAAATCGAAAGATGATACAATAATCATCAAAAGTACCATCGAAACGGTTGAAAGTACACCAAGATCAACTGACGCTGAGGTACAGGAAGAATGCATAAAAAAAGTTGTACAAGATGTAAGTGTGGTGCCATTTACCATAACGGAAAGGCCTCCGAGTCGGAGAGAATTTGTAGATGTGGAAGATGATATAATTCCAGTAGGATCTAAGCAATACGAAGAAATTCTAAAATCTAAAAGTGATTCTTCCGTACCTAAAACAAAGGTTGAACGATCTGTCGTTAAATCACCTGAAGCGCAACTCGAAAGTAAACAAAGTTCTACATCGAGTTTGAAAACTCATGAACATTTGTCTACGCCTCATACGCCTTTATCTGCTCCAAGTCAGAGTTCTCTATCAACTGATAATGGACGGGAATATGTTCTTGATGATATGTATGATATATCCGAAACACCTGAACTTAAATCTGACCTCGTTACGGAGAGTAGCAGATCTGAACTTCTAATAACAACTGAAGAAAGAACTCTGCACTCGTATGAGAAAGAGCAAGAATCTCCTACCAGTGATGAGTTTGAAATGGTAGATAAGCCGAGTGAAATGGATGATTTTGTTGTGATCGAAGAAGTAGCTAAAGAAGCTCAAGAAACTGATCCAGAAGGAAAAAGTGTACAGATAATATCACAAAAGAGATATGTTAAGCGTTCTGACATTGATATTGAAGAATATTTGGCAAAAACTAAAAAACAAGAAAGTACAAGTAGCACATCTGGATCGTTATCTGATGAAGAATTACTTCAGTATGAGATAGAACAAAAGAGAATACAAGCCCAGGAATTAGCTGAAATAGAAGCAGGAAAACGTTGGATACAGATGCAATTTGAAGGTGATCCAAGATACGACTATGAAAGAGTTCCACTGGAAGATATTAAAGAAGAAGAAATGACGGACTTTGATGCAAGTCGCATTGGCAGTTTAAGTTCGCAAAAAGAATCTATAGGAAGCTATGGTAGTTATAGGAACTCTTATGGAAGTTATTCTGAGTCTGAAATGGCATCACGAATGAGGTTTAGAATAAAAGGAGAGAATGACGATATATCTATCAGTTCATTACAAGAATTCGAAAATCTTGAAAGAGCTCTAATGGAACAATACCAACAACATTCTTCGTCTTCTCAAGATTCATTAAACGGGTCTTTACCACGTCGTTATGTTCTTAGCAGAAGCCAAGGCGATGACATTTCGATTTCTAGTTTGAAAGAGTTTGAAGGACTTGAATCGGCCTGCCTCGAGGCCTTGAAGGCAGAATTATTAGCAAAACAGAAAGAAGCTCTTTTATTGGCTGATCCTAAAGTTGTAAGCGGAAGTTTTCTCGAGCAAGAAAAGAGATCCTATGACAGTAGTTCTGATAGCAGTCCACCATTAAAAGGTGGTAGTCCCGGCCAAAAGAGTGGTAGTCCTTCTCAGAAAACTGGGAGTCCATCACAAAAAAGCGGTAGTCCGTCTCAAAAAGTTGGAAGCTATGGTAGTCCATCCCAAAAATTGTTGTCCGATTCAGCAGCAATCCGAAGGCTCATCGAGCAGCAAATGGCATTAGAACAGAAAATGCAAGAGCATGCTACACCTAAAATTGTAACTGTGAAGAAACATGATGATAGAGGCGCATTTTTTGTTCCTGAACCAGAACCCGAAACGTCTCAACCAAAAACTGAAGAAGTAGTTGAAGAATGTAAAAAATCTTCATCGTTTATTTGTGCTGCAGCACCTAGTGACGGATCTGCTGAATCTATACCTGGCGATTGTGAGGAAATGATGAAAATTTTAGACCAAGAAGAAAAATCAAAGAAGGAACATACGGATAGCACACCAATGCCAGAAGGTGGAGTCATCGAAGTTGTGCGAACTACTACTGTTATCCAACAACGATTCGTCGATGGAAAGAAAGTTTCAGAGACCGTTACAAGTACTGAAGGAGAAGGAGCTATTGACATACCTTCTAGATCAGCTCCGTTCGATGAAAGTGGAATGTCGTTTGGCTCTGAAATGTCCTCGTCTTTAGCATCGCAACCATCAGAAATGGATAGTCTGATGACTGTGATTGAAAGACAAACTTCAGAGGGTGACATGATGGCTTCTAGACAATCTATAGCCATGTCTTCAGATAGGCCCGAGGACCTTGATTTTTCTAGGGAAGGGAGCGCAGTGCGTGAGCTATCACCTTCCTCTGGAAGGTCGGTAGCTCACAGCACTGTATCTCTTTCCGGTAAACATTTAACAGATCCAGCAAGTGGTTCGTGGAGCGGGCAGGACGAAGAGCTGAGTTCTTCTGGCAGCTTCAGTCGGTAAGTGGGAATATTATTAAGCATTATATATATTAGAATCCTGCTAATATCACATAGTTGCAAAAAGCAGCATGTATTATGGAGGTTATAATTAATATAGGGCGCGTGCTGATCTGATGCTGGGCAGCACTGATAGCCTCGAAGCAACTAGTTCGAATGCTACCAGAGCTACATATAACTACGAAGTTGACACCCCTATGACGGGGAGTCTAACATCAGGAGGTAAGAATAAATCCTGCAATATTTTATATACTATAATGACATAATGCCATTGTATATTCAAATAATAATAAGGAATCGAAAAAAAATGAAACATAAAAATAAAAAAAATATATTTCGGGTTTCAGCTTTCTCCTAGAGAATAATTTACTTAAGTTGTTATAAAGGGAATGCTGTCTTGAATTTGTTAGTCAACATTATTTCTTTATTGTCTTTGATATTGATGATCACATGACAAATGTATTTTGATTATACACTGGCAACTATTATAACTCTTACTGAATTTTGTCATTTGGTATGCTTAATGCCCTTTAACCAAGCTAGATATTATTCAACTTATTTCCATATTTACAGAACAACCAAATTAATGACATTTGGCCGCATTTTGGAGCAAAGCATATATTATTATAATATAATTATACATAAAGTTATTGAGTGTATTTAACCCATTAATAACCACCTCTTTAATCATGACGTCATATTTTTCAACTAACTATAGCATGTTGTTTAATCAACCGACTTTCAAGTTCCAGACAGATGCTCTCATCCTCGCTTGTTATATAATCGTGTATGATTTCCATATGTATTGCTATCCCACCAAGCTTGATACTAATCAGAAAGATAACAGCGGTTCACCCTCCAGGGTCGAACACCATGGTATCCTCTTTGGACACCTTGGACCCTGTGACCGCGGTGCAGATGGAGAGTTTGGAGCATCAGTCCACAAGTGAACATTATTCCCATGAGTATGAAGTTCACGAGCCTGATTCTGACACTGAGCGATTGGTAAGCCATTTAAATCCTTTAACTATCAAAAATTAAGACATCACACAAAACAGAACTAGGTGGTAAACTAGCCAGGTGGTAGAATCGGTATGGAGAGGCGTGGTTGCCGGTTATACTTAAACGCGAGGCGAACATCTGAGTCCTCAGGGGTAGCAACGCATCTGTGATCAAACTTAGGTATGACTCAATCGTACTTGAG
>DWNR01000004.1:0-42805 GCA_018250455.1 Polygonus leo | reverse complement strand
CTAACAAAAAAATAATAATATTTAGAGATAGAAACTCTGAAATCGTTTTTAGACGCATTTCACCTACGAAGACACTTATTTTTTTATGAATGTACAATTTTTATGCAATTGACTCTTATATTTCTTAATTGCAAACGCGAGCACGACATCTGAACCATTAGTACAGTAATGCGCTAGTAAAGATGTCAAGTCATGAAATGAACGGGTAGAGGCTAGGTGGTGGCCGTGTCGGCGGCGGTACATAACATCCAATGACATTTATTATTTACGAGGACGATGACGAGAGGACGAGCGACGCGTTGTTCCCGCGAGGATCGCCCGCTCCTGGCGTCGGCAAACAAATTACACGACAAAGCAATCAATTATGAGTACAAGAACGTAGCCGAGCCTCTCGAATCGAACGTTGCGTCAACAAGAAGCTTTTAGTGGCAGCTACGAGACGCTTCTGCTTCTTGCACGCGCGGCACCTCTGCATTTAGAGAAAATTTTCGAGTAAAATTGTTTGTCGAAGTGAGTAGAGCATCCTGAATTGCGAGAAAAACATTACAGAAGGAAGAAAATTAGATTGGCGATCGAATACAAAAGCTAATTTGGAGAATCGAAGTCGACGGGGTCGGAAGTCGCAACGAGATTACAGGGATACCCGCGGCTGGCGGCGTGCTCTGCAACCGCCTAAGGTTGGTATATCAAGCCGTAACGAGTTTATCTGCCCCGAGGGCTGTTAAGATTCTCCCGAGCTTCATAACCTATCTAATGTTTATCACAACGGCAGCGTATCACGTCTATTTTAATGTATGGTGTACGAAGATTAATGTTGTCTTCTTAAGAAAACTTAGTTTTTGCAAAAAAGAATTTAGCAGTTAGTGAAAATTAGGTCACGCAAAACTTATAAAAAATATTTTTTTTTTATAATCAGTTGGGTTTTTTTTAATAAATCCAACCTCGAGATTTTAATTAGACGGCGGTTAGATATCTACGGCCTACGCAAAAAATCGTTTGAATCTCGTGAAAAGGTGGTAAAGGGCGAGGGCGGGCTCAAGTTGGGCGGAGCGAAGCCACGCCTACGTCGCCCACGCCCTGCCAGAACGACAACTTAATATTTATTTTGACGAAGACTAGTTCAATAATGTAAAGTTGAACAGTCACGAAGCGGTCTGGCCAACCTATTTAGTCAATTTAAGTAAAATAAATAAATTATCTTTCAACACAGAGAGTAGAAAATCTGTTCAATCTACAGAGATTAAAAAAAGATAAAAAGAAGCTTAATAATAAAAAGGTTTTTATTATTAAAACTCAGATCCACATTTCTATTTTACAAGTATTTAACGTACAATCAGCCCTTACTTATCTTTAAACCAGATGCACCTGCTATCAAACAAAGTACATACTATTCCTAAGTAAGTCACTGGATTCATATATTATATATTTCCAAATAGTCACTACCACACTACGTCCTTACTACACTTTCTGTCACAATTAGAAGGTATCACAAGAGTAGATTAATAATCTTGAGATCCAAAAAAGACATTTTACAAACTTTAAAGTTTCTATATTTTCACTATTAAATCATATAGTCTTATTGTCAAACCCAAGCCCGAAAAAATTCAAATCCCAAAACGTCGATATTTGATCTTAAAATGAAACACTGTTCCATACACCAGGCTCTCATTGCTTTTTATAGTACCTAGATAATAAAGTCTTCACTTTATCACCTGACTCGATTACAGCACATACCTATACCATGTTACTTGCAGAACTAGAAAACTCACTGCCTGGTTTACGCACGTTCCCGACGAGTGATATGTTACAATAACAACAGGAACCATTTTATTATCGAACTTTTAACCGCCTCCCGCCGATTGGTTAATTTACAATTCGCAGATCGTAAGTGATGTACGTTCTTATTTGTATAAACAAGCGTATCAAAAATAGTTACCTCAGTAGCAATTGGTAAGTCTACTCGTACAAATATTAGTTAGTATGTATACCATGTGTTTATTTTTTGTGCAATGGTCGATAATATAAATTGAAATCAAGTATTTATTACAGCAGCCACAGAATCACAGTAGGACCGAAAAACAATCTCAATGATGCGTCTAGAGATCATTGAGATTATGCCTATGCCTATGCCCAACAGTCGATCAATGGTGATTGTGGCTTGATTTTTTTTTAAGTTTGTTTGTTCCGTACCCAAAAGATGACAACGGGAACATATCCTCGAAGACTTCGCTGTCCGTCCGTCTGTTCATTCGTCAGTCACAAATCTGTATCGCATGAACCACAATAGGTAGAGACTAAAAATTTACACAGAATATGGCCGTTACAACAACAAAAGGGAATTAAAAATAAAAAAGTTAAAAATAAAATGTTGTTTCAATACAAATAAAGCGGTTATTGTATATTATTTTAAAATCATTTCTAAAAATATATCTTCAAATGACGCGATCTGTACCTAAGGTCCCCTTTAGGTAAGTTAACCTACCCTTTGTGTGTAAGGCCGACTCACATCTGGCAGTTTTTTTTCTCACCTGACCTTGAAACAATAGCCTATTATTTCATTTGCAATTCATACAGAAACCAGAGTAATTATAATTAAATTTATTAAGCCCTCGAGTGTTTTGAATGGTAAGTAGTACCTTAAACTCAATCACGTAACTTTTTAAATATTTTACAATCCAAATAACCCATCCAAATACACGAAAGTGTGTTCTAAAATTACAAGTAAAATATATATTTTTTTCAATGACATGTAAAGTTTCTTAAATAACACAAAAACATACGAAATAATATTTGTTTAATTCACGTTAACATTGTTAAACATTAACATTATTAAAATCCGTGCTAAATAAAATATTCGTATGACAATACTTACCTTTTGTATTAACAAAATACGAAAGAGACAGATGTAAAAGTCAACATAACAATGTTTATAGAAGCCAGAAATCCTCTAATATTAACTCAGAACAAAGATAATTTACATTCGGTAGTCACTTGAACTGCCACTAAGACAACAATGGAATTAATCGTTGCGAATATTTGTCAATTAGATTTTACATGCAACTTCGTTCACGTTTAGTTCTAGGGGGCTTAATACTTTTGATCCACTAATAATAATACCATATTTGTCTATGATTTCGCTATAAAGTTATATCTCCATTAAATTGTTTTCACATACGAATTTTTCATATGTTTTTGATTTTTACACTTTAATTTCTATCCTAGGTTATACTTTTACTTAAAGTCGAATGGTTCGAGCTGTGTAGGTTATTTTAAAACACACTACGTACCTACATTTTTATTTTATTTTATTGTAATGCTAATATCACCAACGAGAGATTTTCGTTTCGTTTTGTAGCTAGAAATTTAAACTTGAAACTATCCTTTAAATAAAATACGCCCGCTAAATAAGATATAGGTAGATTTATTATTTATAAATTTATTTATTGATTTTTACAGGAAAGCAAATACGATGTCACTAGATATAATACTATTATGTATATGTATTATGTAACATCACATAACCAACGGAGGAGCACGTTTCCAAGTGTCATAATCGAAACTTAAGGAGGCTAAGCACTCTTTCTTGAACATGAAGATTTCAAAGTTTTCCCACATGTGAGCATACCTAAAATAAAAACACATACATTGCAATAAAATGAAGTACATAAAAAGCCACTTAAAAAGTTTTCCCTTCACGAATATATTCAATATTTTGTAAGGTGTACAAGAAATTAGCATCGCATTCATAGCGACGTCGAAAGGAATAGGCACATACATAAATCTAAGGTAAGATAGGATGAGTATTTGGTCGCGTTGGTGGTTGATGCCGGTCGGGTGCGGCCGGACGAAGCTTTTATCAAAATTAGCAGCAGGCGCGCCCGCGCCGCGGCGCACCCCTCTCGTAAAACACCACGGCCATCACCGCATCGACGACTTGGGAGCCGCACCTAGCTGTCACACCCTCGCAATTCACCCTCCAGATATTACACTTAGTGACGTGGTTTTTGTATTCGATCATGCTCACTTACGTGATCGTACACGATATATCCATATTATTGCTATTAGCTATATTAAAAAAATACGAACTAAAAGTTACCAGTTAACTAGTGAAATCCTTCAAGACTATTTAAAAGATGAAACGCTGAGCCTAGCCAATCCCTGCAAAAATACTACGGAATAATAAATGAAGCACATTTCATAGCCGAGAACATAACGCGGATTTGTGGGGATCAGATGGCGGACATTTGGCCTTCCTAAAGCGGTCACGTACCCAACAGTAAACAGCTTGAGAATTGTTGACTTACAGAATACCACAAGTAGTTGTGTTTGAAAAATTTACATTAAGGTTATAGTCATACGAGTGTAAAAGAATGTCGGGAAAGCAACGTACAAACGATTTTACCTTTTGTAATCCAGAATGAAAATCCTAATGTAAAGTAACAGTGATTTGAATGGTAATGGCTTTAAATTGTGGCTCCACACGCCTGTGTCACAATAAGTTGGTCAAGTGGTTGAAGTAAGGCCAGTATCTACGCAGTCCGATTTACTCGCCATCTGTATGCGCGTTAGCTCTCAGTGACATTATTTCGTGACACAATGTGTTGCTAATGTTATTTTCTTCTATTTTGTTAAATTTACTTAATGACCAGTTAAGCGCAGAATACACACAAAAGCAATCATGATGTTAAAAATATACGAAATTAAGAAGACTGCTTTCCACAACGTCGACAATAACAAACAACCCAACCACGTGCAAAAAGTCTATCAGAATTAGAGATTACGAGAACCATCAAAACTGATCCAGCGAGTTTTTGCGATGACCAAACATACACTCAAAAAACGTGACTCACAAAAACCGACAAAGTACTTAAGAACATCGGGTTGCTGACTAAGATAACGGTTTCAACCAACAACAGAGACCTGGGTACCTTACTACAGTCTTACGTTTGGATCTCGATATTGGACATTCTCCGCTGGGTAAAATGATATGTCAATGGTTAATTCAAAATAAGTTCATTATCCTCTTCATCTATACATATAACAATAAAACAGTAAAATTCGTGTTTCTGTACATTGAACATATTAACGAAATAGTAATAGTATTAAAACACTTTTCAATGTTTTTTTAATTTTTTTTTGTCTGTTTGTCAGTTTGTCTTTTTGTCCAGGCTAATCTCCGAAACTACTGGACGGATTCGAATGAAACTTTTTGTGGTGTGTAGATAGTAAGTCTGGTCAACATTTGGAACACTACGAGATTCCTACGGAAAATTCAGTAGGTAATATTTTATATGGCAGAACAACTTCTGCCGGGTCAGCTAGTATTGTATATGTAAAAATGTAATAAACGTAATATAAATAACTACAGAGGCCATTGAACTAATAGAACAACTAAGTTAAAACTGTAAGAGACTTGCGCGGTGAGTACTTTCCGCAGAAATACTCATAAATTTACCTATTGAAGAATAACATGTTTATTACCTAAGGTTAACATGTGAGATAATTGCAATGCAAAATGTCATTAACAGAGTTACATTATGTATAATATGTTCAAAATGATAGCTGAGGAATGTTGAATTTTATTTTTTACCTGTATGAACATAATAGTACCTACACCCAGTTTCTATAAACTGAGAGAAGGCAGTAACTGTCATACCTGGTTATATTGTTCTACGGGAGATCGGTAAGGAGTATTTTTAATCTACAAATATTTGACAGACCCTAAACCGAACCCTGAAGCTTGTCGTAAAGTATGTCGAATGGAAATTAGATCACAATAGACTTACACTGGAACTAAATAATAAGTACATACGTATAAATGGTGACTGTATGGTATGTTAAATCTGATACCTAATGAGTTAGATGTAGCGCGTGAAGTCTAACTTCTGTTCTGCACATGTCTTCGGGTGACATTATAAGTTTAAAAGAATATAGTGAGTGTTTTATTCTTTGTTTAAGTAAAGCAACTTTACTTGCAACAACCGATTATATAAAAATAAAATAGAATAAAAGTAAAATGAATAATATTACTGCCATAAAAATAACCATAGCTAGTTTACATTCATTGTATAAGCTAGTAGGTTCACAGTAAAATAAGATTTTAATAAACATACTTACAGCAAAGTGCAAATATGTACTTCATACATTCTTAATAAATACGGCGAAATCAATTTAAAAATAACCATACCTAGTTTACATTCATTGTATAAGTTAATAGGTTAACAGTAAAATAAGATTTTAATAAACATACTTACAGCAAAGTGCAAATACCTCATACATTCTTAATAAATACGGCGAAATCAAGTGCCTTGTCATTGATTAAATTGACTGGCCGCATCAGTATATGAATACGCATTCAAAACTATATTTACAATCCAGTGTTCCAGTTGTTCTAATCCAATGATTTATTTATCTTGGGACACGTACAACAGCTACATTATTAACAATACAAGTAATTCATTAATATGTGCAACGTAGTGGCGAGTTTCCAAAGAAGCTTGTCGGTTTATGAAATTATATGACACAAATCGATTTGGCAGAAGGCTGCGGCACGACACTCGTTTTGGCGAATGTTAGTAGGCTGAGCAAAGATGCACCATGCGGAAACGGAAGACACCCTTATCTTGCCACGCGAACACTTCTGTATGAATATCCTTTGCGCCCCAAATTTTAAAGATGCCACTTTTAACAACATGCACGTGTATGCATTTAATAAACTAAACCTTAGACTCTGCTGAACTAAAATAACAATGCTCTACAACACACAAAGCAATTTAAAACGCTGCATAAAAGGCAGTCCATAGAAAACAAAGGAGGAAACGAAACATTAAGGATGCGAAGGTGGTGAAAATATGAATATATTACACAGCAATACGAGCGAGGTAATCACACGCACGCAAGAAAACGGGCCACGGCTTACACCGGTAGGTATAAGAATTTTATTCGGAAAACCAATAATTCATGTAGGTACAACTTTAATTTCGGGGATATAAAAAGCTAAATGATAAAATATGATGTATAAAATGTGCGTACAAAGTGTGCAGAATGGGTAGTAAAACATCGACAAAGGTCGTAAAGGAGTGGGAGGGCAGCGTGGATACGACACACGGAGCGTGGTGTCGGGATGTAGCGCCGCTGGTGGGTAACGAGGCCGTGTAATGAAGTGCCACGTTAGGACCTGGCCCGCACCTCCGCTCCAATTTCCGCTAACAGGACCATAACGCTACGGCCGCTTGAGCTCTTACCCTTGGCTAGTGCTATCTGAATCCATTTAATATGCAGAATAAACAATTTACTTTTTAGGCTATTTCGTATGCCAATGAAAAGCGATGAAAAAAATAAAACTTTTACTTATTTCGACATTACAAGTTAATTTTCAGAAAATGAAGCAAAGGAGAAAGGAAGCCAATGTAATTATACCGCTTGAGGTGGTGGAGGGCCAGCGAAATGGCTTCTTTAAATCGCTTGTTTATCGTCAAACCTTTTAAAATTAATACTTGAGACGTATTTTTTTATTTAATTTTTATTAAAAAAATATAAAGACAATCCAGATTACATCCTTTTACACAGCGAAATTCATGACTAAATAACTGATCAACACATTTTATTAAAGATTCTCAGTATTATATTCTTATTTATTTTACTTCATCCATCTGCATTTGCTTAAAATCCACGTACATTCTGTTATGTGGGAGAACTTAAATTCAATTTATATCTCGGTCATTGCAGGAGGTTAAAGCACTATATAGTTAAAATAATAGTATGCGATATGAACATTTCATTTCGTTTTTTTTTATGTCTCACCACTAATTTGGTCCAAACTAAAAACTTTTACTTGACTGTCAAGAGACGGCCGTCGAACTCTAACGGTACTTCGATCTCAATTTTATAGTTATGTTAAGTTCGGATAAAACTTGTATATACCAAATGGAAATAAGCATCGTACATACATTTACATTAAAGCTGTTAATAAGAAATTAATAATGAATATATTATCAATAACAACAAATGGTAGCAATGCTATGTAAAGCGAAGATAGTAAGATGGGTGAGGTGAATGTACGCACGAAGTGTGCCACGCGCCGGAGAAATACTTCGGATTGGATACCGTTAGTGGAACGCGGTCAGGCCAGCAGCGGTACCGGTATCCGCGTCTACAACTTACCCACTTACTTAATCACTTATGCTTACTTACGGATTCAATCACGTAATTTGTTACATTAGTATATATTTGATAAGTCTTGTTTTAATAAAAAGGAAGTATCGAGTTAAACGGTACGGAGGTAAAGGAACGCACTATTGAAGTACAACAGCGACGCGAAGGCAGCTCTTCTCAGCGTGGTAATCGGAGCGTTTCTAATACCCACGCTTTGACTCGGTTTCACCGCACGCTTCTTGCCTCCGTTCTTATTTATTCGTTTTGCGAAATCGTTTGTAATATGATAACGTTCAGTCGGGTCCCAAACGACTCTTGGGTTCTCACGAAACTTCACACGGACTTCTTGCAGCCAGTTAGCTATTGAATTCCCCCATTACAGGCAACGGACCGATAAAGGTGTTAGCTTACACGAATAAAGAGAGTATCGAAGGAGCGACGAATAAGAGACTAAAACACGGTTTCAGTTCATAGAGCTCGCGGTGGCAAGCAGAGTTATGGTAATGAGAGTTTAAAAGCGGACAAATGAATATTTTTCACAATAATTATGTTGGGTGGAACAGGTAAGGCGTGAAGCGCATCGGAGCTCCACGGCGGGCGCAGCAATTTGCATCACAAATGCGGGTGGTGGCCGCGATGCGCCCGCTCGCCCTACGCTGGTGCCCGCCGCGGCGCCCGCCCGGATCAGACAATGTCACAATCAACATCGCGTGGACGCTTTTTGGCCATCATGTGATTGCCGATTGTGGTTCACCATAATCGACACCAAGATTTATGAGTTACCATTTTGTCTTGCTACTATTTCAGATTAGAAAGAAAGAAATTACATTTATTACCCACAGACAAAATATATATTTTTATGACTAACTTTTCTACGTACCTATAAATACTTCAGACGTCCGGTGACAAACGTATGAGTAAACATAATATAAAAATATGCAATTGCTGGAGGGCAATAGCGAATTACTGCTTAAAACCTATAGTCTAAAATGGTTCTTCGTTTCTCGAATGGGAAAGGTAATGCGAGTAAAAGCGGCCAAGTTGAGAGGCGATGAATTAATAACGAACTTCTCCCGCGACGCGTGATGACGGCCAACAAGAGTAGCGCATTAGACGCCAACAATGAAAATTTACAAAAATCTCACTCTAATTATTGCTAGATATTTTTTCTTCCGCATATTTTTGTTAAATTATGGGAATAAATGCGCAAACTTGGCACGCAAACGTCTAAATATTTATGAATAAAGATTTTTGAAATAACTTGTTAAAAGTGTGCTAAAAATTATAGAAGTGTACGATTTCTAAGAATATCACTTAGATCGCTTAATGAAATATTGCTTTATTATTGAAACATTATGATAACAAAGGAAGATTTGTAAGCTTCACATTTTATTCTAATTTAAGAGTATTTAGCATTTTTGAAGTATAATCGGTAATAACGGCAGAATAATATACATGTAATATGGAATATAGTGTAGTTCGTAAATCAGCACTAATGTTTAGCTCAAAATACAAGCTCGTTGAAAAGGGGAATCGACCACAATTCTAACAAATGTAGACCATTTGTTAAATTCTAAGTCAGAGGTTCAGCGGTGAAATATGACGACTATCTCGACCAAATGATGCAATCACTGGCAGGATTTAAGAGATTTTACCTTTTCCACCATCATTTTGCACTTTTTCTTACTTACGAAATGGCTATTCCTCTTGTTAAAAATAATGAACTCTAGATACTTTTACATGAACCATAGTATAAGACATCGTTAATTTTTATTGGACTATAAATGAGTAATGCTTTTAAAATGAACTCTCACCCTATATGTATATTATAGGTACTCGCAGTAATATAACAGCATGTTAAGGGAAGGCAGAGTAAGGTGAGTCCAATATTGAGATAAATCTTGTGCGGAATGACTCGCGTCGAAATTAACCGAGGTGCCTTACTTGGCGTCGGGTCGACGGAATGGGTGGTAAAGCGTCTTTTAATTAAATCAAGTGACGCGTCTCGCAGGTAGCTTCAATCACGGAACCCCAATAAACCCGTGCGCCAAACAGAACTGCTCACTTAGTCTTAGACACGCTAACTACTGATATGTGAAGCACGCATATTTTACACGTAATATGGGAAATGTCACTACAATCATAAACCAAACATAGGACAATACTACCAAATGTCCTATCCGTTTACTAAACAATTTTGGGTAAAAATATACGTGCACAACTTTTGAACGTAAACATTTGCACGTTGATATTTCGCGTAACTTTTCTGTAATAAGCTCCCGTGTATGCATGTTCACGTCTTGGCAACAAAGTCACATTTCCCCGCCCGTCTTACCGAATCAAAGATAATACAACTTTATCTTCCTTTTTTAAAGAATACATTGTTACAAAAATTAACTTGGTTTTCAATATTGAACAGTTAAGCGTTTATATCGGCCTGCGATAAAACGAAGTGGTAACTCAGAAGGGGAGGATATTGGAAATATTAAAGTGCTGACCGCAGAGAAGCAACAATAAAAAAAAACGAAGTAAGCGGTGCGGTTCCGGAACAACTTGTGCTTGTGGCGCGCCGTACAGCAGCGCACCGATCGCACTCATTATTTCCATAACAAGCCCACGACGAACGGCGAACGACGCTCGATCCCGGCTCCCGGAGTCCCGGTCACGGCAATTAATTAACTGGCTAAACGGTATCGTGTTTTACATTCTGATGTTTACGCAACTCTCCAGCGATAATGTCGCCGGGTATCGGACAGTGCAAGCCTCGCTTCACATTAATTAATAAAATATTATTAACACGACCCACCTCACTAAAAAATTAAAAGACTCGTTATTGAGCTCGTTATACGTTCGGTGCATATAAATTGGTTATTTGAAGAAGCAAACCTATTCCCTTCAAAAATAAGACGAGGAATATCGAAATGTATTACTAATATAATCCAAGAAATTGTATAGAATAATAATTTGGTTACCCTAAGGAACATTGCTGCTGTTAGCATTAATTTTGCATAATAAATATTTCAAAAAACCTAAACTTTTCAATTAAATTCAGTTTATATAAAAAAAGCCTTAATTTTTATATCTAGGATGAACGAGGCAGATTTTATGACTTATCCTGAGATTGCAAGTGTTAGGTTGAAGGAGTCACACTGCATCGGAATCCCCTTGTGAAGCAATATTATTACACGTCGTCGTGTCGTAACAGCTGGCAGTTGCTGTTACTTAAATTAGTTAACAATGACACATATTGCTGGCAAACAAACGGAGAGGACTCCTAAATAGATCGCACTCTATTCTTGAACTACCGCCGTCACACCGGTGAGCGTGCCGTCTGCTGATTCACGCACACCTCAAGGTGATGCCGGATGGGAATGAGCACATATCTTAAAACACACAACTGTCAGATAAAAGGATGACTCCCTATTGAAATAGCGCTGCACCGCGTAATTATCATGAGCGATGGCAGAATGCATTACGGTATTGCATATTTATAAAGATACAACATATCAATTACGTGTCACAACAACGATATTTTTACTACAAGGCTCTCGCGCGAGGCTTGAATGAATGTGCAGCGACCGCTTTTGCATGTTGCGTAATGCGCCAGGCGGCAACTGACAGGACGTTGATCTCGCACTTGAACTTGATACTTTTTATCTTCTACATTCCTCAATTGTGTAAATACAAACAAAGATATACGGCAAAACGCCTAATTGCATTTTAATGGCTTTATTTATTTAAAATAGGCACGAGCCTCGGTAACAAGCATGACACGAGTATTATCAGCGGGAAAATAATTTTCCAGCACGTAAGCGTACCAAACGCTGTCCGGAAATTGTAGGAAATTGCAAGAGAAAATGAATCCGACGATTTGAGAGGTCCGGTTGAAGCGGAGGCTTACTCAGGCATTTAAGCACCATGTAAGAATAAACATTTGCGTGTGTATATGTTATCTGATGCATATTACAATGAAAATGGGAAACATAAAAGTCGCAAACTGGTTGAATTTACTTTTTACTAATATTTACGACGAATATAATTCGTAAAAAATAACTTACATGTGCCACAAAATGATGAAATCTCTGAAATACTTTGATTTAGATTCCCGTTATTCCGAGTATTCAATTACTTATTGGTGCATAACAATTCTAATTACAAGGTTAACAACTTTTGTAACACAAATTGCGTCATATGGTGGTATCAGAAAGGTATTGCAATCATTTACTAAAATATTCCATAGCAAATCATAACTTTACCATTATCTAAACATACCTAGTTTTTTTTTTTTTTTATATCATTCAGTTCGATTCAAACATAATAAGGACTTGCATTTGCACTTGCAAGTAGTGTACCTGATATCCGCACACACAATTTTTTCTCACTCACATTCTGTGAGATCGAACTTATTAATATTTTTGCTTCAGCCCCGAGCGAGGAAGTCGATTCAGCAACGTACCTACTATTGTTGTGCATTAAATTATTTAACCAATTTTGCAGAAACCACAACTTCATTCACTCTTCCTTTGACGCTTTCTTTAGTTAATGCGGACTAAATCATAAACTTAGTTTAACGATCTCTTTTGCTCATATCTGAACATGGAAACGGATGCAACTCATTCCTGTAGACGCAATTGGTTAAATTCAATCAAGGTAAAGGATACCTTAAAATGACTGTTGCATTTGCGTTAGGCCCAAAATATATTTAAAAAAGTGCCAAAAGTAATTAAATATTTCAATCCCATATTATATTGGATTGGGCATAAACATACGATTTTGCATTGTACTACAAATACTGTATATTATTCTTATTAGTTTGGTTTCATAAATATCATTCTGATCAACCGCGACCCGTACGAACTAAGATGATGGTGGAAAAGATGTAAAAATATGCATTGGCCTAAATCCTTCTCCCACTGTGCTAAGCAAATATTTCTTCTCACGAGGCACGTCTCAGTCTCACACAATTTGGGGAACAGCATAATGTATAACGCGACTCCAATTTTACGACAAAACTAAAAATGCATAAAAACTGCCACATTTCAACACAATTTAATATTTTATTCATATTCATATATTTGATTTAGAATTACCAGAAAAAAAGAAACATATATTTTTTTCTGTCCATTGATTAATGTACAGTACTTTGAAAACTAAGTAGAGTAAGTTGCAAATTTAGCCTGGCGTATTAAGTTTTGAACACTTGTCAAGAAATCAAAGTCGATCGAACTACGTTCCTGTAGTTTCAACAGTGAGACGTAATTCACTTGATTATGATGAATTATGAAAGAGACTTCGTGAATCAATGTTTAGTCTACCTTGACCCTGGTATCGTAGCGTACAATGTGTTAAAACTTGTCAACTAAACTAGTGATCAAATATTTTTCTCATTTGTGATTATAAGTATGAGGAGAGTTATGAAAGTGGAAGAAGCTAGGCAAGTATGTCAGAACCGTATCATTTGGCACTTCAATACTCTCTGCCTACCCCGTTAGGGATTTGGCGTGAAGATGTGTATGTATGTATAATAATAAGTAGTTAAAAGCCACACCAACGAGTCAGGATGATATAAGAAGCTAGTAAATTAAAAACGACGCTCGCAGAGTAGATAAAATATTTGTTTAGAAAATACAGCATTATTTCATAAGACGTATTGCGACGGTTCATGTATGAAGACATAAGGAATGCACAAGCTCGCATATACAGAAAAGAATAGTAAAAATAAAGAGCTCTCCATCAATCACACGAACAGAGCCCGCGCTTCCGGACGAGGCCTGGCCGAGCGAAACATTTTCTTTGAATAATGAATATACAGGTGGGTAGGTATCGTGCCCCGTAACTGGACGTGATATACGCCGTCGTCGGCCGCATGCATAATTTCACTTATTTTATGTGGTTAATTGTCGAAAATGACCGCCAGTGAAATATATTACAACGTTCCGACGCCAACACTGGCGGTGGTGGCTAATGTATTCTATAGCTCGTGCGCTCCGCCTTCACCTTCGTAGTGAGGTCCTTGTGTTGTACACGAATGATGCCGGCGTGTATTGGTGTCGGCATCGCGCCGGGACTCTCTAATATGCACATTTGACATTTTACAAAGACATTATCACGATATCTGAAATGTGCTACAATGAAAATATATAGTAGAAAATAATAGTTAAGACTCTTAAGCATTTTTTGCAGCTATCTGCTAAACTAAAAGTATATGGCTATTTAGTCTTAAATTGCAATGTAATATTCCCCAAACAGCTTTTGTATAAGATTGCCACGTACACCGTCAAAATGTAAGCAAATAAATACTGCTATGCTGAACAGGTTTTCAAACATGTTGTAAGCTTAATTAACATAATAGAGTGATAAACAATTATCTTTTGTTACTAATAATCGGGTCAGGATATCGAATCATTAACTAAATTCTAACCGATAGTATTTATAAACCTAATAGAAGAGGATAATTAATGCGTGCTTAAACGGCATAAAATAGAATAAGCTCGAAATTCAGTGAAAACCACCATAATATAACAGACAGTAAGCTGTTGTAAATAATGCAAATTTACTTTTTTGTTCGAGAGAGCTAACGAATCTCTGCGCATTATTTGCAGGATACCGCGCTTGCAAACGTTTGTAGGCATCCACTAGTAGCAAGTGAGCCGCGATTTAAAAACAGACGCGAAGTGCAACCTTGAAGCATACTCTCGGTCAATAAATGATTTTCTATATCATGATTTTAAGTAGTGTTCTTTACATGGCGTTATTCATAAACGAAAGTAAAGATACATTTATTTATTCCATGCTGCATACAAAAAAGCGTCTCACCAATCTACCAATTAAATTGATTAGATTATTCATACCATGTATCATTTTCAAGTCGTGCGAAGTTGTGAAGACAGAAAGATACAAAAAGTAACTATTTTTGTACTAATAAGGTGTCTAGATTTTCATTTTTGTTGAAAATTATATTAAATATAGACACTGTCGATCACCTATAAAAATGAACTGCGAAAATCTGTGAAATTGTAATTAATACAGGTGTTGAAGGATCGAGTGCATAAATTCGAGGGTGTGTATGACTGTTAAGAATATGACTTTTTTCTAATTTTCGAGCCGTGCGAAGTAGTGGAGATATAGAGATACAACAAGTAACTGTTTTTGTACTAATAAGGCATCTAGATTTTTCATTTTTGTGGAAAATTGTAATTAATACCACACTACCGATCTCTTATAAAAATTAACGGCGAAAATCTGTGAATTTGTAATAAATACAGGTGTTGAAGGATCGAGTGCATAAATTCGAGGGTGCAGCGTTAGGTGTAGCTAAAGTGCAGCCGCGCACAATCGCGGCAAGTCGCGTCTACAATACCGCTGCATTACAATTTTTCAAAGCAGACACAGGCGACAGGGCATAACAAAAGAGCTGGGAAGGCGCAAATAAACGAGCGCTGCGGCAAGCGGGCGGGAGAGCGCGTGCGGCCCCTTGTCCTAATGTCTAGCTTTCCGACCAACTGTTTTAGCTAGTTATTGTTGTTGCTCCCCTGGTAATATTACTTCACTATACATCATTAAATCAGCTTCTAAATTAATGACATAATTATTAGTTCCTACATAATTTTTCAATGTGAAAGAAACACAACTGGTTGAGCTTATATTATGATGAACACAGCTTTTAGTTTATCTCTTTATATGCGCCACCACATTTTAAAACCTAAAATTGTAATACACCATCGCAGGTTAGTTCCTTAAATATGTTGAGGTACTGAAATTATATTTCAAGGAAACACAGGTATGAATAACGTTGCAATACAAAAGCAGAATTCAATTTGGGTAATGCAACTTTTCGACGGTAAATGGAAACTCTCAAAAGCTAGGTGAGCCGGTCGGAAGGAATCTCTACATTTAGCGTTTTCCAGGGTGCAAGCATGAATGCAGCGAGATCGGGCGAGGCGATACGCCGGCCGCGGCGGACACTCGGTGCCCAGCGGCCGGACCGCGCGTAAAAGGCGGCACAAGTTAAAATCGCACAAATATATCTACCGTAAACCTCGCTCGGCTGATACAAAACTCGTACGTGTATACCCCACCCGGTACGTGTGTACAAATGTCTGCTTTGTTTCAAAAAATCTGCACGTTTTTGTTGCAATTTGAAAATAAAAAGCTGCATAAAGGGCCATTTACTGCATGGTCAAGTAATTTTCTAGGGCTATGTAATGTACGTAATAATCTAGTAATATTTCTTATTAACGTATCGAAGTTTATCAATATAAATAAAATGCTTAAGTCTTTTGTTTTTAGTTATTACTTTTTAAGCTTATGTGAAAGCAGTATGTTTATAGTAATAGCGATTGACATTGCAGATATAGAATTTAAACACCAAAACAGTTAAATCTCTTAAGACTATTTAAGTGTGTTAATCTCAGCACCATGGATTTTAGAAATAAAACGTCTCATGATTTGCACGCTGCTACTAGATGGTAATATAGAAATAGTGGTCTTGAAAATTGAATTGATTAAAATTCATCCAAGCCTGCCAATCATCTACTTATTAAACTTTGTTACGTAGCAATAACATAAGGTTCCTAATTTATGCAGTTTACTTAGAAAGTTGCTTTTACGTGGTCCTTATGAAGGTTGTAATTGTAAATAACGTAATATGTATTCGTATTTTGCATACACCTTACATAAATTATAATTCATAATAGTATATAAAGTAAGTTATACTTCACTCCAATTATGCCTAAAAGTTATCTTTCATTTATTTAGATTACACCGACAAATTTTGAAAATAGGTTATTTTTACGCACTTTCGCGGTTTGCTGTAATATTTTTTACCGCAAAAACATGATCTCTATCTCACATAGAAATACTCGCAAAAACACATACCACACGTAGGTACTATCGGTGCAATCATGACCGAAAGCTCGAATATCATAATAATTGTATAACAGTGGTTGGCCACCTTCTTGCAAGCTAGGGTCGCATGTTGCTGCCAGAATGAAGCAAAGGCAGGCCGCAGTGTTTCTTTTTTTGATAAGTTACCTTCCTGTTAATGTTTCTCAGATAGTTTTTGCGATGCACACGTACGTCTATATAGTACATCTATATTTGAGAAAACATTGAGCAATTCATGCGTAGAAAAAATTTAATTACGACATACCGCAGGCCGCAACCATCGCCTTGCGGCCCAAATATATTCGCGGGCCGAGCGATTCTGATCAGACTACTATAATTATAAATAAAGCCCTAAACTCTACAATTTAATCTACAAACTTGCGTCATTTTAATGAAAAATAAGGTTCATGAATAATGAAGGACTAACTTCCCGTATTTGAGGTTTAAGAAACTTTATTCTTAGAATAAAATATTTTTAAGTGTATGCGGGTTTACAGTATTGTTTTATATTATATAATTTCTATTATTTTTTTTTTGTTGATTAAGACTTAATTAGTTGTTTAAATCATAATTTACAATTTATATATTTTGAGGTTTTTGTGGTAATATAATTCATTTTTTTTGTTTTGTTTTTTTATTTATTGTTAATTTAGTACTATTCCTCCCGTTTTTTTTTTTGCTTGCACAAAGTGTGCAAATGTGTATATAAAATCTATATACTTCTCTAAAATGTTGTTACAGCTATGCCGTTGTTATTATATTTTTATACTTATTTATGGTATACCGTGTTAATCAGAACTTTGATAATACGGTGATTATAATATTTATCTATGTATTATTTATTAAATAGTGTTTTAAGAGTCTTTTAAATGTGCATATAGATGGGGAGTTTTTAATGTCTTTAGGCAGCTTATTATAAAGCAGCGCGCCTTCATACATTAAGTTTTTTTTGCCGTAGTTTTTAGTTCTAGCTTTCCACAATACTAAGTTGTTAGCGTTTCTTAGTTGCATTTTTTGTATGTCTATCTTTTTAGTAAAGCTAATTTGTGTGCATATGTTGTTTGTTAAGATTTTTCGTACTAACAAGCAGGTGTAATATATATATGTTTGAGTTATATTTAACAATTTAGTTTTTTTGTATAGTGCATCTGTAGGTGTTAAATAATTATAATTAAAGAGAACCTTTATTACCTTATTCTGTGATCTTTGTATTGTATTTATGTTTGTTTTTGCTGCTGAGCCCCAGACTTCGATTAAGTAATCAATATGAGGTTTAACGAGAGCGTTATAAATAAGGTATCGTACTTTTTGGGGAAGACAGCGCGATACCCCACGCAACATTCCAGTTATGGATGCTAATTTGCTTTTAATTCTATCTATGTGTGGTTTCCAATTTAAGTTACAGTCAAGAATGAGGCCTAGATATTTTTCATGATTTGTCCTGTTAATTTCAACATGATTTATTTTGAGTGGGTTATAGACAGGGATTTTTTTGTTTTTTGTTTTAAATATAATGTAGTTCGTTTTGGAAGTATTGATCGTAAGCAAATTATATTGGAACCATTTGTGTAGTAAGTTAAGATCATTTTGTGCATCTGTAATTATTGTATGTATTGAGTGGCCGAAATAAAATAAACAAGTGTCGTCAGCATACAAGGTCACGTTTCCTTTTAGACCAACTTCGTGAATGCTATTGATATATATTAGGAACAGCAAAGGACCTAATATAGATCCTTGCGGGACGCCATACTTGATAGGTTTAGGTTGGCTCTTACAGTCACCAATCTTAACTATCTGATTTCGATTGCAAAGATATGATTTAAACATATGAAGTGCAGTTCCAGTTATACCAATGCTTTCGAGTTTTTTTAAGAGTATTGTATGGCTTACAGTGTCGAACGCTTTTTTTAGATCTATAAATATCCCGAGGCCTATGTGTTTTTTATCTAAGTTGGTTTTTAGTTCAGTTATAAGGTCAATTGTAGCGGACAACGTATTAGATTTTTTTTTAAACCATACTGCTTATTCGATAATATTTCATTAGAATTTAGGTAATTTTCGAGTCGGTTATACAAAATCCTTTCAAAAATTTTTGATAAAACTGGAAGAACTGATATTGGGCGGTAATCACCTGGATTAGTTTTGCTGCCCGATTTAAAAATAGGAGTGACTTTAGCAAGCTTTAAATTGTCTGGGAAGGATCCTATTTCCAGACATTTATTTCTACAGTTGGTAAGTTCTACTATAATCAATTTTTTTATGCATTTTATAACTTTAGTACTAATCCCGTCAATGCCACAAGATGTATTACAATTAAGATTATTGATAATCTTACAGACTTCAGTTTTAGATGTAGGTGTTAGTTGCGATAACGTAGATTTTATTGGTTTGGCACCGATAAAAACGTTATGTCTGTGATATAGAGAGGGTATTTCATTAGCTAGATTTTTGCCGATGGTTGAAAAGAACTCATTAAAATATTCACAAATTTCCTGCTTACTAGTTATTAGGCCCGTTCCAGTTTGAAGTTTGACTGGAGCAGTGATTTGTTTAGTTTTATTGTGGCATAACGTGTTTATCAGAGACCACATTTTACCTGGTTTATTTTGACAATTTTTAAACGATTTGCAGTAATACTCAAATTTTCTTCTTTGAATCAACCGTGCTACTTTTCTTTTTTCATTCAAGAAATCCTCTTCTATTTTTTTGTCAGTAGGATTTTTTTTGTATTCAAGCCACAATATATTTCTTCTATCTATCCCGTCTACAATTTCTTTGTTTATCCAGTCTTGTTTGATTCGGTTACATTTCTTTGATTTTATTATTTTGCTTTTTTCGACACTTGAAAGTATTTTTTCTTCTAGCTTGTCGTAATCATCTTCTTTATCATTTTTGCTGGAGTTCTGAATCATGTTGGATAGTTTTTCATAGTTAATAGCTACATATTTAATTGCTTGCAGAGGTTCTGGTTTATAATTTTTTAGTTCAAAATAAATTTGCTTATGGTCTGACATGCTAGATTCTACAATAGCAAAGTGGTAGGGCTGGTGTTTTATGTTCATACATACATGGTCCAAAATTGTCTTACACTTGTTTGCTTCTCGCGTACAGTAATCATGTTCTATTTTATTGATTATATGATAGCCACTTTCTTTAATCACATTTTTATAATTAAGGACATATTTATCAGAACTTAGTAAGTCGTAATTGAAATCTCCAAATATTATTGCTCTCTTCCTTTTTTCAAGCTGCGTTGAATAAAAATTTAAGAAATCCATATGATTCGTACGTCCAGGTTTGTATATTGCACCTATGTCTATACAAAATTTATCTATATGGACCCAGAGATAATGGTTGTCGTCAATAGAATATTCTTCAATCAAGTTGTGTTTAAGACTATCGTGAACAAAAATTGAAACACCACCACCTCGAATATTCTGTCTGTAGTTGGAATAGTGCGTATACCCTGGAAGCTGAGTTCTCTTGGCTTCGTCTTCAGAGCTGATCCACGTTTCAGTTAGAATTATTATATGAATCAAAACATTTTCAATAGAGTGAATAATACAGTTACATTTAGTAAATTTTACTTTAATTTATATGCCATGTCACCTTTAACACCAAACCTAGGAAAAACTTTGAGTAATTTAAAACACGAATGTAACAATTAACATTAAATCTTTGCTGTGTAATTGCGAAATAAATTCTACATAACACATTTTTTAAGTTTATATATTGGCATATAAAAACACCTATCAGTATAATTGAGAAGGTTCTTTTCAAAACTTGTCTTTTCCACTTTGTGTTTTTTGCACAATTCGTTAAAATAGTTTTTTAGTAATGCCACTAAGTATTTAACAAGAAATTTTAATGCATTATCATAGATGACAACATTAGTCATTGCGTTATAAAGGATTCAAAAATTTTGCAATGATACATTTCGAATAAATCAAAATTTTAAAATAGAATTATCTACTTTAGACGCGGCTGATTGGAATAATCAAGTTTTGTTATGGGCTCTAGAGGAATAATTTAATTAAATAGGATACGAAATTAATTTCAGATTACCTTAAATCAGTTAAAAATACATGAAATAGACATACGACATATCATACATATTACTTCATCTACATTTTCACCTGACCCTGAATAGAAACTGCACCCATTTGTTTGCCAGCTGACCACTATGCAACGCGAACCATTAAATTAATTCATTTAATTCATTGACAAGTACAAGATTTTCCGGTATGTGCTAAGTAACTACGTCGCGTATGTTTATAATATTACTGTATAGTGTACATACCTCTGAGAAAGCATATTGATGTTAGTGTTGCATAATATGTACTATTCCAGCATAGGGCACTTATCATGTCACATTTTGTACAGTCGAAACAATTTCAGATATTTGTTTCGCGTGGTTGTAGTATTTTAGTACCTTTGTGTATTTTGTAGATAAATACTACATGAAAACCTGGTTTTCTTGAATGTTTTCTCAAAAGTTGTATCTATCTAAATAAGGCCCGTCATACGTAATTATAGCCACTTTAGAGTAAAATTGTCAAAATAATTAGTATACATAAGTAATACTGGCTGGTGGGACTCAATAATATGCTAATTACATTAGGTTAAATTCAAGACTTCAATATCACATTTATCACACTAAGTCAACAGGTTACCGAAAAGCGAGCGTGAACGAATCTTATACGTGACAACAGAATCTTCTGTAACAAGTTGTAGGAACAGATGAAGTCCACCCGCGAACGTATGATCGCCATTGGTATAATTTTTTGTGATGCAATGTATCTGTTTTTGCCTGTTAGATATATTTATCTTTTTGTGCCGGTTTGTTACGTAGCATGTTTTATAGCTAAAAAGCTACATTCTTACTTAATCAATAAGGAAAGAAACTTAGTTTTGGCCAATCTTATCGTTCTAGTACACCTTTGTACTACTAGCGGTATAATGCGTCCTCATCTTCTAAGTTCTAGTATATAAAACTATTCGTAATGGACTCAATAACGCACTGCACGTTCAAGTTAAGTTCTTTTTAAAACCTCGAACATGGGGTTTTAACATTTTTGGGCCGGGACTTTATGCACCCGTGCAATTAGCCACCAAAAAAAACGCTATT
Source organism: Polygonus leo (assembly GCA_018250455.1). NCBI lineage: Eukaryota > Metazoa > Arthropoda > Insecta > Lepidoptera > Hesperiidae > Polygonus > Polygonus leo. The sequence goes on along the minus strand of DWNR01000004.1, from coordinate 20,637 downwards.
TCCTACAAAATACCGCATTAGCTTCTGAATGTATTAAAAATCAGTTAAAGAATTAGGATACGTTGATCAAATAGATACATCGACAAGATTATTTATTTTTTAAGAATGATGTACAAAAAATTATGAGCTCAGGGAAATTCTGTTATTTTAAGTAAAATTTAGTGTTTTAATGTACAGTACATATATATTTGGTTAACAAAATTAACTTTGGAAATAGACCAATATAGTATTATGCATAAAGAATACGAAATAAAAGTAAACATTTAGTTAAGAAATTTAGTTTAGTATGATATTAATTTATCCTACTAATAATTATAAACGCGAAAGTTTGTAAATATGTGTACTTGTTACTCTTTCACGTAAAACTACTGAATGGATTTTAATGAAACTTTACAATAATATAGCTTATACATCAGTATAAAACATAGACATACAATTTTTTCATATATTTTTTTTAATGCCAGAACAACGTTTGCGGGGTCAACTAGTATTTAGATAAAAATGTATTGTTAAAGGAGTGGGAAGCAGTTTTTTATGAGTAGGCATAATAAGCATGTCCGCTAATAAAAATAAAATTAAGTATGCCAAATATTTGATGTTGAAAAGAATTACTTAAATCTCATTAGATTCGCCTCGGACCGATATATATCTATATATCTACTTGATCACGATAGCTCGCAATTTACAGGAAGTGTGCAGCAATTTGTTAGCCAACTTCATAGTGCTTCCGATTTTAACATGATAACCAAATAGGTTTAGTATATATTTGATAGCGTTAGATTTATTATTTATTAATATTTTAACGACTTCTTGTCAAACTCTTAAACGTTCTTTGGAGTTTTCTTAAAATTTAATATATGACTCATAACAGTCATAACTGCCGAATATATAAGAATCTTGTTTATTGAAAGAAGCTTATCCTTCACTTAGTTCAATTATGTATTATACATCAGTTGTTTTTGTACTGGAAAACATACATTGAATCATCAACAACTTTTTGCCGGTTCTTGATTTCCAATCTGTTTTATGTATAATGCGCTCATTTTACCTATATAAGTGAAAATCTAATTCATTCATGCTGATTTCATCATATATATCATTTGATTTACTCTAATTGTCTTTATTTACTATACTTTAAAATAACTTTATAAACGTCTATTATAATAGTGTTTGCGAGAAAAAGCAAAAGAAAATAATATTTCAATATTTAACTTTTGTATTGAGAGTTCAAAAAGAGTAAAGCTACTAAGAGAAAAAAGTAAATAAGTTTTATGGAAGGTTTAAGGAATTGAAGTTTGCACGAAAGCTTCTCGACTAAGACAAATAAATATGTATACATGTGTTAACTTACAATTTGTAATTTGAGATCCTTTCCGGCGGCAGCAGCAGCAGTAACCGAAGTGGTCACTGGCGACAGCCACTGATGCAGGTTTATATATCTTTTTGGTAAAAGTTTTAACGAAATATCCGCCTGTGCATAGGCGCGCTCTAGACAAGCGGCCGTCGTGCCGTCGAGAGCCAGCGCCGGCTCGAGCAAAGCACCACCACCCTCTAACACCACCATGGTATCGTAACGAACGTCACTGTACTTCAATAACAAAACATCGAGTCACTTCACAGTCGACGAGCGCGAGTCGGAACTACATGTCTGTGCGGCGGACGTGGCGCCCGAGCGGCGAGAGTCGCGGAACTGCCGCGGCGCACACCTGCCCGATGGCCGCGGCCCGCGCGCCCCGCTCGCGCCGCCCACCGTCTCGTCAACAAACACCGTTGCTGCAGCGGTCGCCCTGCATCCACTAAGGCCGTGCCGACTCCACTTTCGTCCCACTTTCTCGACTAGAATCTATCACAACCCAATACATAAATGCGATAAAAGGCATTCTATATGTTATTAATTGTGTTCACGAATATTGCTTTTTTTTTTCTATTAATACATCGGATTTAATCGTGAATACGTATTACCTGCAATCACTTTAAAATAAAACTTGTTAAACAAGTTTCAAAATAAGGTCACATAACTGTTATACATTGTATCTATCTACTCGTCCCCTGATGTTATCTCGGTTAAATATATTACGAAAGGTGTGCTGACGACATTATATATTATATTATATTGTAAATATATATTGTATTACTAAATTGATACTAGTTTTTAATTATGTCACATACCACACCAATCAATAGTCCTAAAATTAAGTAATATTTTTGCATTCATAAACGTTTTAGCGCTAGATTGATTTCTTGTATTATTAACATTAAACAATAAAAATAGTTCAGAAATATTTTTAAATGGCATTATCCTTATAAAAAAACTAAAACTAAAATAAAGATATTTCGTTGCGGCATATTGCTTTTGTGTAGATTCTAACTTGAATCCAATTTATGAGAATGTCCCCTTGAGAGAAATGTCGAAACAATGATAAAACTTGTCAAGAATTCCTGTTCCATTACCTTCCACACACGCATGATTTGTGTTGTATTCCACTATACAATTTGTTATTTATTTTCTATAGAGTAAACTTATGTTAACAATCGTGTAATAATGTTATCATTGATAAATTATACAATACATACAAGTGTCTGTTTCCCTGCAATACGACGTTTCTTAACAAGTTTAATACTTCAAATTCCTTAAAAATATCCGATGTTAGCTTGCTTTAAGGCCAAAAGATAACTAGATATTTAACACTTCAAAAATATTGAAGGTCGCATGATACCACCAACACATGGTGCGGTGCTTTTAACAAAATTGGTAGGCAACATGGTGCAGAAATTAATTTGCCATAAACACTGGTATTAATAGACGCGAGACAATAAGCCAACCCTCGGCGAGCTCCTAGTCGGCGTCCTAATGTTCCGCGGCACGCGAGCCGCGTCGTCGCACCCCCGACCTCGAATCGTGTCGACTATTTGCATATAATACTCCCACTACATTTAAATAAAACAAACTACACCATCTAGTGATTGGAACTACACTACAATTTCCCATGCCCCAATCTAGTTGCAAGGACGACTGTTTCCCCGCAAGTTCCAGTTCTAGGGAAAGTTATTTTATGACGCTGTTCAGATATTCACTGGTATCACTTTTGATTCGACTTGACTAGTAACCTTTTCCAGAGTGTATTCCTAATAGTGTTTTATTTCTTCAACGTTAAAAAGCATCTACCTAATATTGTAGTAGATTTAAATGATACTCCTAAGGAAAATACCACTATTTCCAAAATAATTTTATCACTTATTGCATTGATTTTATTTCTATAATTCATAAGGAAGGCCATCCACAGGTAAAGAACAATCAAGGAACGATACGTCTCATCAATTATTTCAGTACTGAAAGGATTTAGGGAAGACTGTCGCGACTGTCTGCCATTCTTCTAATATAATTAACTTTCTCGTCACAGTTATGTCAAGTGAAGCATTATAAATGAACTTTTGTTTTCTTCCCCTTATAAATATGTAATACATTTCGGAGTTCCGTTGATAAGTAATAATTAACTGTTTAATTTACATTCTGCATTTTTATTATTTTTAAACATTTCAGAAAATATTATTAACAATGACTTAGGAAATAAAAAAATATCGGTTTATACTATTTGAGGTTTGATCATAGTTGCATTAACGCGTAAAATGTTGCAACTGCAGATAGATTGTGCAGCGAGAGTGCAATCGTGTCGAATTATGCAGCAGCCGCGCCGGTATCGTTGTCACCGTGAATGAAATCTTGCCAAGGTTTCATTTACGGTATCAAATTCCGAAGCAGATTGTTGGGATACACAATACAGGTTTTAGAACGCGACATTGCTCCGACATTTATATGAAGTGTGTTTAAGAAAAACTACATATAAAGTAATAAATAGCCCTTAATGTTCTTAAATAATGGTAAGTGACAAGGTACGCATATATTTTTTTAACTAAAATAAACATTGAGCTTGTCAACAAAAGTGAGCTATTGCTCTCGTATGCTGCTATGGTAACACAAAAAATTAGCACATTTATATTTTTATAATATACGTATTATAACAGGTATTTAGATACCTCTATTACATTTTACATTCTACATTTTTATAATTTGAATAACATTTCAAAAATATATATATTTATTACAGTGAATTTACGGAAAACTATCGGTTTATAAAATATACAGTTGGGGGCTTGATCAAAGTTGCATTAACGTGTAAAACGTTGCAACTGCAGATAGATTGTGCAGCGAGAGTGCAATTGTGTCGAATTATGCAGCAGCCGCGCCGGTATCGTTGTCACCGTGAATGAAATCTTGCCAAGGTTTCATTTACGGTATCAAGTTCCGAAGCAGATTGTAGGAATACACAATACAGGATTTTGCACGCGGATATTGCTATCGACTTTTATGTCAGTGTTTTTAATAAAATAAAATAGTACGTATAGCCTTTAAGGTAAATAACAAGGTACGGATATATTTCATTTTATATTAAAAAGAAACTAAGTTTGTCACCAAAGTTTAGAGTTATTGCTTTCGTTTATTGCTTTGGTGGCGTAAAAAATAAACATTTTTCTATGTGCCTATTTTAATGCATTTATTAAAGGTATTAACATACCTATATTAAATGTTTATGTATAGTAAAGTAAGTATATGAGATTTAGGGTTCCGTAACCCATTGGTTGCTATCGGAACCTTATTACTAATACTTAAACTGTGTAATAACTGTGTGTAACTGTGTAGGTAAAGTAATAACTGTGCAACAACAAATATAAAAAAGTGAAAACACAACATACACAAAATCTGTATTTTCAGAGTTATTTATTAAGTTTTGAACAGTCATTGAAAAACAGTTTCAATTTTTATAAAACATGTAAAAATTACCTCCTACCTAAATAATATAAGATAAAAAAAGAATTTTAAATAACTATACCTTCAAATAATGCCAACGTGGTGGCTTTTAAGAAAGGTTTTAATTATCCACCACACACAATTTATTGGTACGGAATCCTTGCGTGCAAGCTCTACTCACAATTGGCCGAATATATTTATTTATCCTAACTCTCGTCACTCACAATCAATCAAAGCAAAGAAAGACCTCAAGCAAATTAAAGAAAGTGCAGTGGACATAAGATGCATAGCAGTCAATACCGCGGATGCGTCCACGAAGTACTGACAGGTAGTACACGGCAGTATATCGGCTCAATTATTCACACGACACACCCCGCCTGCCGCATCATCCGCTTGCTGCCAAATTAAAAGTAAATAACGAAATGAAAACAAGCGAGCCCGCGCCGCGAGGGACTCGCAAACCTTTTACCGCTGTCGAGTAAACAACTACAAGCTAAACACACTTTATCATTTTATCGGTAATCTATTTGTCGACGCAGATATTATCGTTAAAATCGAACCGTGGTCAGCGATACAACAAAGGCTCATAAGAGACACTAATGACAAACTGATACGTGATAATGGTACAATAAGTGTTATATGAACGTCAATAAAAAATATTTATCATTATTCTTATTGGAGTGAGAGATTAAAAATGCTTTTAGAATTCAGCAAACAATAGTTCGCCTCCTATAAAATGAAAAAAATATTGAAAATCCTTTTAGATTGGTAAGGCATGTACTGTTAGTTACAACAAACGCCGCAAAACGGCCAGAACCATAGCGCTACTCTCAGCGCGGAGCAATTTCGAAGAACAATGAACTAGGATGAATAGTGGTGCAAAGTAAAAAGTCTATTTACATCATATGCACATTTCCTAGCACAATACAAACAGCAAATACACAGGCTTTTTGCGTAGCAACAGCTGAAAATAAACGGTCAAGGAATTAGGAATGATTTTACGGGCCACTCGTAAATACGTAAATAAAAAACAATTCTCATGTTTATATAAATTATATAGCCTCGTAAAAGTGTGTCGTCATTAGTGGAACCACGGGGTGAACCATTGCGTCAGGTAAGACGGGGAGACAGTAACGAGCGGCCGCAGCGTCATCGTGGGGTACGAGAGTAGCCCTTCGCGACGAAAATTGTCACAAAGCAAAGTATGTCACGGGTTGTATCATTATTTCGACCTACGTGACATCTAGACATTTCTTGTGAAATATCACAAAAACAACTCATTATAGACGATTACCGGTATTGGTTTACTGTTGTGGTATACTTGTCTCATTATTGAAAAAAGAAAATTCGCCGCAAAAGACTTTAATAGACGAGACCAGTTAAATTAGAAAGACAAACAGCAATGTGCAAAAAATCTTTTGTTAAAATATTAATCAAGTGCAGTTATACGTAAAGGAAATTTGTACGTGACATTCAATAGGAATTACTTTTTGTTTATGCAATTTCTTTAAGTTGACACAATATTAAGCATTACATTACGAAATCTTCGTACCAAATATTGCATCAATAAATCAGAAAGTCTGTTTATTAAACAAAAAAAATGGAATGTAGGAAGTGACGGTTGTCGAGCAGAAATCAGCAAGCCGAGGTGAAGCGCGAGTTGAACGGCCGAGGGAGCATCAGAGCGTGGCGTGTACGGCTTCGCACCTCCTAGTTTCTTACGTTCAGTCATACGGTAGTTTCAAATCGCAGCTCATTTAATTAAATAAAGCAACATTATTGATAGAGCTCGCAAAATATGCAGATTACAATTTCAACATTCACGTGACTTGTAACCAAACGTAAACAATGACTCACATTAAATATAATTCGTATTAATGTCATGCTAATGAAACCTCGTTATATTAACAATGAACCTCGGTCTATAACGATTCTAAAGAAGGGCGACTTAGCAGATTTAAGTGACAAAGCGTTTTATTTACAACAAAACCACCGGTTTGAAAGAACAATTACCGGAGTCAAAGCAGGCATCTAAGAAAAGCGAGGCGAGATATAACAAATCGCTAGAGCAACAAAAGAGCCGGCCATTACGATGGGAAAATGCATACGCGCGGTGAAGTCGGTTGCCGCACGGCACTACCGGCATAAGATTAGCGTATGCGACCCGGCTCGGGCCACCTGCCTCCTCGCAAGTCGTACCCGAGGGACGAACCCAATTTACGATTGCCGCAAGAAATATCTTCGAGCCTGGCGTTTTTGCGAGCCGCTAGTGACCATCGACAGAACTTAGCCTGTTGATGCTTCAACTTTATCGGACAATAATGCAGATTCTTGGATAGATCTAAAGAGATTGAATAAATATTTTAAGGAATATTAAAACATGAAGTAGAAGATATGTTGGAGAGAGGGCCGTAATAAGGGCCACCATAAAATGTAACATTAGGTAACGGTGGCTTCTGGGGCGGCTATAAATATCTACGTTCGGAAGTACGGCAGTGTCCCGCGGGAGAACGACACATCGCCGGCAGTCGGGTGGCTGTGGACGTGTTGCGCGAATAAAAACATTTCACCTCGCGTGCCCGAACTCGTATATATCTCCACCAATCAATATTACTTAGCAATAACTGCGACCTCTCATATTATGTGACCGTTACCTCAACTTTATATATTACGCTCCAAAGTAACGACACGTCTAATGCGGTTTGGGCAGAGAATCTATCTCTAAGTGTTTTATTGTATGAAATATAAAACCGTATCTCAGTTACATTTAGTAAAGTGATTACTTACTTTAAAGATGTAGGCCTATTATTATAACAAAATAATGCAAAATTAGCAATTGTGATCGAAAATTACATCTATACTTAAGTATGGATAAAAATGCATAAAAATGATAGTGTACATTATTTGATTAACTCATCATGGAGACGCCGACAAAATTATCATTGCACTTGAATGCACTTACTTGTAAATGTATTTAATCTGACAATAAGTACATAGTTTTCATTTTACTTTATACTTATCTGACTAAAATTTTATGTTAGTTACTTTATTTTACATTATTTTAGTTGATTGAATATCACGGTAACGTAAGGCTTTTAGAGAGTGTTGGTAAATTAATATTAACTACCCATCCTGCAGATCGAACAATAGCGAAAAATCATTTTAAAATATAATCAAAGCAAAAAAAGCTTACAACAACAAATTTATGCTGAGTTTTTTTTTTTCGATTTATGTACAAATTAGGGACTTAATAAATAATAGGTACATGTTGGTCAATAAGAGATTTCGTGGATTGCTTGGAAACACAATTGAAATGAGACCTAATTATATAAAGAATGTATATGTATCGAGTGAAACATGTTTAATTATAAATATACAACTCCCTGGACGACTGTGACTTCGCGAACTAATACTGTATATAGGTAAAACGACAATACGATACGAAGTAGAGTAGGTAGACTGGTTATGTGGCTTTCGCGAGAGAAATGTGTGTAGTTTCACTTGCTCCTACTAGATAGTGAAACTAAGCTCTCAATACACTTACCTGTGAACTTACGATGTTAACGATATATAAATATCATTTTAGTGATAATACATTCAATGAGAAACTGGAACGTTTAATTTTACTTCGTACTGACTATGGCTCTAAATACTATACAGTCCATGACATCAAGAATTGATAGAATACGGATGGATGGTGGATATCAATATTTTAATCTTCATGTTTCTTTAAATTTACATGTAAATAAAATATTATCTTTATCTCATTATCTATAGATACCAGAACTAAACCCAGTACAGTATTAGCTGTAAAATAACCTAACAGAAACATCAAAATCACCTGTTATTTAATATTTACTCTGTACCAAGCTCCAAGTAAATTGTTTCAGCAGCGGAGGTCAACAATACGTACAACTTAAATAAGTCAAAATCATCAAATCACCTTAGTAAAGCAAGAAAGTAAACAGAGGGAGAGAGACCCTCAAATTGCTTGCGTTATTAGGCAGACCTTAAAAGTTTATAACGGACTTGGTTTACAGAGGTAAGCTTGAGGTTAGCTTGGTGAGTTTGTTTTAGCAACAATGTCAACAGTGTATGGCCGAATGAAGGACTAGGACGATGAATAAAATTATAAACAACGCGTGATACACACTATACGTACATGGCGTGCATATTCATAATATTACGTTGTAATGGAAATGTTCCTTAAAGAACTCTAATTTGCATGTAATTTATATCAAAATATGGACTTTAATTAAGGGGGTTTCAGATGAAACCGTTCAGCATTTACAATAAATAAATAACCATTTAAGAAGTTCCTAAGAACTCAAGACACAGATATCTGTATTAGAAATTCTCACTTTATATAAATTTAATTAGACCAACAACAACCAACAGTAGTTCCCCACCTACGAAGGATACGATAATTGATTACAATGTACCAATTAAAACTAAACTGACACATTGCCGATACCAATAAGCTTATACTATTATGGTTGGAAAGCGTCCGAGAGCGCGGCGGCTGCGAGATGGCGGCGCGCGGGAGGCGGGCGGCGGCAAGGTGCATGTGTTGCGGTCCCCAGCGGTGCAATATACGCTTGCTGCACGTCCATCAAATGTCACTATCAATTACTCGCCCGGCCCGCTTCACACCCTACACTTGCCTACGAGCCAACTCGCCTACGAGGTTATTAAACTGTCGATCCACTCATATTTGCCGTGTGTGAAGCTACTTTGTATGTCATAACTGTGCTAATTAATTACCGTTTTAACGAATACTAAACCGTTATAAAAACTATGTAATTTGTCTTGTGTTTCATTTAATATAATTATGAAAGTAATTGTGGAACGTGGTGGGGTCAATTCTATAAAATACAGTAGATAATTATGTTAATTACGTTTAACAAGTGAGGATACAAACGCGTCTGAATTGGTACAAGCTATTTGTGGAATCGCCAATTAAATACTTACTTGTCGCGGATATGCAAAAACATTACTTATATATTTAAAAAACGAATTGCTGCCAACTTAACAGCAATCGCCACTCATTTCAACCATATTTAGTATAACATCGTATGTAGTTGTGTAATACCTATCTTTGATTGCGACACTGAAACATTTGTTTCGCAATATAACTTATTTATAACAACAAGTAATAATACGAAAGATGATTCAATGATATAAAGTAGCTAACTAGTTTGTTACATCTAGGTTCAGTTGGTTTAAAACTGTTTCAATTGTAAAGGCCAGTAGGTCCAACAGCAACTACACATTCATAAAAAAAAATGTTTAAATAAGGATGCTGTTTTAACTGTTTCTTTGAAATGCTGTGCGTGAAAGACGTGTCGTGAATACGACGTTCTCAACGCACAAGCATATGAGCTTTACTAAACCAATAAATAATGACAATGTCGCAAGCGGACAGGTAGTGCGGTCGGTATAATATCTGCAAAGGAAATGTTTACGTAAGCCTAACGAATAAATCACATGACGATTTTTAAACAACATTTTAGAACGTCGCTATCAAATAATCGTCGCAAGGATTCAGTTTAAATAGAAACTTAATTGAGTTTATTCTCGTTTTCATAACGTTCAGAGGTACGTACCAAACTTGGCTGAATAACAATCTGCGAGTCGGGTAAACGAATTTTGAATAAAAAGCGGGGGGTCGAGGGCCGAGAGAGGCCGAGGCAGTCCGAAGTTTTGTCATTGTTTCTATATTGCGCGAGGCAATTAGCGCAACTCGGACGCGGCGCGATTCTTCGCTCGGCCCGTCCGCGAACCCAATCAAATTACGGCTTCGCAGGAACGCTTCCATTCTCCCCACCGAACCATTAAAACAAACCAAACCAATCCCCGTCGCAGCATCAACACTCAAACTAATGATCAAAGAAACCAATTGGACGCTGGAATTTTCCATTCTGCGGTTGTTCTTAATTATTATGCGCATAAATCAATCGAATAAACATTTTTACACAATGCATTCAATATTTTTAATATAGGCCTTTAATTTTTTGTTGCTATTTAATTTAAATGATCTAGAGTAGTCGGTTAACGATTTGTGTTTAAAATAGTAATTCTCAATTAATCATTACACGATTATACAGCAACAGGATATTTTACTCAATGTTTACATTTGTTTATTATGATGAAATAATCAAGCCACACCGAGTCAAAGTTTGTACGCAAGGGACATAGACAAGCATTAGGTGTGTGGTGTAATTACTGGGTCGTGTTCGGCAAGAGGCGGCGACGTCGCCGCAGCTCACGGCCCGTGGTAATTACCACGCTCGATGGGGGCGCGGGCGATCTCCTGTCAAAGGGATCGCGTGCCGAGCGTCCGACGCCAGTATTAAACGCTAGCGAAGAACCCGTGCCCCATCAGATAACATGCAATCAATTTCGCGATCTACATGCTTCTACGTCGGCACCGCCCCTGGACTGACGTCACGCCGATAAGCCATAGTGCCAGCTAACCTCTGGTACCGTACACAGACATTCCACAGAACGTATGCACTTCCCATATTTACATTCACTCCTACACACTCTTCGCTACTCCCGATACTGCTACGCACAGATGTTGCCAAATTTGATGAATAAAAAACTCCATCTACATTCTGCTTTCGGCATTGAAATTTCCATCTAATCATTCCATCTAACTTTTTGGTGCGAGACTAAGTCACGCGATCGTTGTATCGCACACCTTCTTTCTGTTTTATAGAGCAGATAAATTTGTTTAAAAAGCTTGCATGTCTTTACTACATTGACGTCCTTGTCGTGACAAGTGGCGTAACCCTCGATATTCGAACATTATACCGAGACTGTAAGCATGCTTTGGTTTTGTGACTTAACACTTTGCTATTACTTGAATTCGCACAAAATGTTAATTCACAAATCTTTTAAATGTATACCAGACACCATGTACTCGCGCACACTACTCGCATATTAGCGAGCTTTTATTTAGTACCAGAGTTTTTAGGGACTACTGCTATGAATATAAAAAGAAAAGTAACAAGAGGCTAAGCGAAAGGCTGAAAAAGCAAGTGAGGAAATCCTCGCGAGTCAATTTGGTATTATGAGGTAATGGAGAGTAACGAGCATGATTTACGCGGCGCGTCGGGCGGGCGCGGGCATCCGCGGGCAGGCACAATTATCGGCCCGCGGGCGCTCTCAATTACAAAGAGGCGCGCCCGCGGGACTGCACCTCCGACCGGCCGCCTACGACCACAAATCTTTTACTCTCGGAGGCTTCAGCCGACAAACTTATTGGGAACCCGAGAAACCAACCGAATTATAAATTGAGCGAGCGCCCGCTAGCTCGAATATCGCACGTCTGTGCAACATGTTTTAGATTTATTTATTGGCATCTACTCATCGCACTTCAAGTCTTAAGGGCTTCTAATTTTGAGTTTAGATATATTTTTAGTATGTAGGTCGACTAAAAGATCACCACACATATTTTTGCTGCCAAAACAAATGGATAAAATATAGATAAATTAGTTTTTGAAGAATTATAATATAATGTGGATTCCATACACACAAATAGTAAAGTTGCGTTTGTGTATGTTTTACTATCTACATGTAAGATAGTAAAACATCATACACAAACGCAAACTAATTTCTATATTAAACATGAGCTATTAAATTTAGGGTTAGCGACGTATCTGCTGTGCGACCTACGGCTTCATTCATATTACATACTTAAAAAATAAATATGATGATACGTTTCCTGTTAACATTTATCGTTTTAAAAACGATCTATTCGATGAGCGAATTGCTTTTTGAGGGTGTGATGGTGTTGAGTGTCGCGTTTTAATTTGCGCGGCGACACACGAGTGGACTCCGAGCTATGGTTTGCGGGCAGCGACGAGTCGAGTGCCCTGCTAATTGCAACGCAACGCTATCCTGAAACTCCGCCAACGGTGGCTTTCAACTGATCATCAAACAGGTACAATCAATTTTTCCCAACTAACCAAATGAACCGAATTTATTTGTATTATAAAGCAATCTACGCAATAAAACAAACAGCGTAAAGTGTCGCTATCGGTGTACCGCGCCACCAATTTTACCCAAAGGACTTGATTCCGATAAGCACTTACCAAACGTAATCATATCGGTGTAAACATTAATTACGCGGGCTGACAGCTCAAATGAGCATCTCGACCGCCTCAACTAATTATACGTTATTGTGTGTTCTTTAGTATTAAGTAGTTACACTCTGTACCGGCGAGTTTCAGGGCACTTCAAGATCGTCTGAAGTAATTTCTGGAGAAACAAATGAAACTGCTCCCCTCGCGCTACAGAACGCTTTGCAAACCGCGCAGCCCATGTAATCGGATAATAAAAAGGGCAAACGCGGTAAATATAAGATGAGGAAGACAGTTTTACGAGCAGCACCTAATTAAGTGGTGAACCAAACAAAACGAAGAAAACGTTTATAGAGAAGTAAGTGGAAGCAACGTAAGGCGGTGATATGAGAGTTACTTAATGGCAATGATGTTACTAAGGCACACACTCGCATCGTTAACGCTGTACAAAGATATTTCCTTGCTAATTACTTAACAAAATTATACCCACCGTGTTTGTTTCATTTATTCCACCGTCAATGAGTTACGTAATGATATGAGGAAAATTATATCACGTATTTTTTTCATGTCATACTTACGATTTTTTTAAACAATGGCTATTTCATTATTCCGATATATTTTTCATTCTTTGAAAATAAGGAAAAATTGCCCCCGTTCTTTTTTTGCTTAATAGGTGGTAAGGCCCCAGAAGTTGCTTGCACTATTTTGGACTGTGTATGAAGAAAAACGAGAATTCCGGGTCGTGTTTTCCTAATTTTTTAGATAGACTTGATTTTTTACTAATTTTAAGGCTATTCTCATTTTAGGCTAAGTTATATAAAGCTATTCATTAACTTCGAACGGCATCTGTTGAATCTACTACTACATATAAACTAACAACCGAAAAATATAACATTGCATGTTACGGAACCCTCTACGTTCGAGTCGGACTCGCACTTGGTCAATTTTATTTTATAGAGAGAACTTGAAACAAAAGAAATAACGTGTATTTATTTTACCTACTTAGTTTTTTGTTAGAAATATACAAGACGATAAACATGTCGTATGATAAATGTGATGACCTAATAATAAAAAATACTTCACGTTTAGGAAAAGCACATGTATTTCTAAAATAAATAAATCAGCACGTACGCGTGAGTGCGGGCGGGCCGTGTGCTTGAGGTGGGTATTTTGGGCGCGCAGGTAGGGCGGCGAGCGTAGGAATTCGACCTCACCTGAGCCAGTCTGATTCACTCGCGCTAAATCAGTGCGCTCCACATATTTATTAGACGTACAATCTTCTACATCTAAATACAACGATGTTAATTGGACGCTTCTCGTGTAAACTGTGCGTTTTTCATTAGAAACAGTTACATCCACTATCTTACACGATAAATTGTCCCGGCACCGAAACCATCATGTTCGAACGTCGTGATTTACGATTTATTTGCGGGGCCCATAACAGTTTAGGGCGTAACGTTTAATTCCGTACGGGTCGCGAACACGGGTCTGACCCGGGGCGATTCATTAGGTGGGCCGCGTCAGAACAAACAAATTAACACGACGGGCGTGTTTTACTCGGTGATAAAAGGGCGCGAGGGCGATGGGCAATGCGCCAGATGCGTGCGAGCGCGCGATAAATCTCGCGTACGGCGTCGATAGGGCTGCGCCGGCCCGCGCGACGCTCGCCATCGGTATGGTTTCCTGTCGTTGTTGTGACCGCAATTCTTGATTTCGCGGTAACGTCGGCCAGTGTGTCGCTTAATCGATCATTACTCTATTAGAAAATAGAAAACCGATAAATGGAATCTACGATAATACATAATCGAATCTCAGTGTGCCTGAACATTAACTATTTCCTATGCTCTCTTAAGGTGTTGGGACTGCTCAGGTATAGGAAGCTAACACACCAACCCAAACAATCAAACTCTCTGGCATCCATCCCCACATCCATCCCATTAATCACCTCACGCTAATATTTCTATAAGGTGAACTACTTAATTTATAGAAACATAATTATTAACTTTGTGTTTTCCTAATTGATGAAGGGTGTAGCATAGATACCTATGTAATGATTTTAGTTTATCGATATAAATAAAAATGAATCACCGAAATGTTTGTACGCGCATAACTTCCAAACAACTGCCTTATTGGATAAATCTTTATTTTATGTATTCGTTATTGCCAGGTGAGTTTGTATAGAAAAAATAACAAATATTAAAAAAAAATAGTTTGTTCGCGACGCGAAATCTGCCCAGGCAGCTAGTTTAAGATATTATAATGTCCTCTATAGACTCGTCAGTCTTTAACAAAATAAATTCTAACATGAATTTGTTCCCCAAAACTGTATAATTTTCGCATCAAATGACAAATTAACTTGTACTACAACATCGCAGACAGGACAGGGATGAGTGACACCATGTACTTATGAGTTAAGTAGGGGTGCGGCGGCGACGTAGCGTAGCGAGAACACGACACGCACGGCGGCCGGCCGCGGCGTCCCCGCAGCGTGTAAATGGCTTCAGTTAATTAAGTTTAATCAGAGCCGCCGCGTCCTGAACTGCGACCGACGTCGACGACCATCTGCCTCCCGATTCACGCCCACTTTGTATTCTGTTACATTGCCATGTGGCCCCGTTTTATCGAAGAAACCTTACACCGGATATCGATAAACAAAACCATTTAGTGTAGATACATTTAACGTTGTGTTTGCGAGTGTTATGCACAATGCAACTGATTAAACTATAATAACTAACTTTATGTTTAGGATACCAATATAATGAAGGAGAGTATGAGGCTGCTGGAACCAGAATGGCAAAACTACCTTTTAACGATAATGTTACATTTGGATTTGTCTTACTTCGAAATGGTTATCTACAATACCAGAATGGCCAAAATTGTTTATACTGCCTAGAAATATAATATATTTTCTGATATATTAGTTTCGACCATACTGGTTTTGTAGATTACCATTTTTAAAGTATGAAAATGTAAACTGGCCAAAATTCTTTAAAACGCAGTGAGGCCACACTGCCTCTAGCAGCTTGTTATTATGTACTTCTGAACATTAAATTACAAAATTTGAATTTCTGATACAATTCTAGTCAAGTTATTTTATAATGATAAACTAGCTTGTGACACGATCATTTTCCTTTACAAAAGAAAATAATCAAAAATGTCTTTAAAAATAATCGTTAGGGCGTGAAGGATTGTGTAACTGGATTACAACGATAAGGCAGAAAGCACAGATAGCGGTGCGAATAGTCAAGTGTGGCGTGTTGGCCGACCATTAACGCAGCGTTACGAATCATCCGCTGAGTTCACCGGCGTGGGGCGGCGCGGCGGAGCGTGCCCGCGTCCGCGTGCCGCTGCCGCCTCTCACGCGATCTTATCGTGCTTTCCGCGAACGTCGCATCGCACTGCCCGCCCGTATCTATTCCTAGAGATGTTCGAACCGATACGATCTGATACGAAGGAATACGATCCGATCTATTTTTGTATCGATACAATAGCATTCGATCCTTTGACGGATCCATACACATGCGCGGAGGACTGGTTCTAAAAATTTGTATTAACACCCTGATAATCTAACTTCATCTAATCTAAGGTAAAAAAAAACACAAACCTACAACTCATTACTTATAGAGTAATTTTCTGGATCCAAAGCGTATATCCAAAATGGCTTTTTTGTGCTCCTTGAAAAATATATATTTTTTAATATTCATTCCATGGATCGATCCAAAACATCGTAATTATAGATAAGGATCGATACTTTGATCAGTTCAGTTATTTACGATCTATTGCGTTCTGCAATATCGATACAACGCGCCCGGATCGAGCATGCCTATTGTTTCTCGGTGACTGCGCGCTGCCCCGTCTTTACTTCTTTCTTACCTTCAGTCATAAATTTAATTTGGACGCACAATACTATAATCCGTTTGCCGGCTGTACTCTCTCAACATTTTATTTATTCAAAACGTTCAGCGACAATACCGCGAGTCTACGCCGCGGTAGGCTGGCGCTGCGCGTAATGAGCGGCGAATCCTTTGACCGGCTGCACCCGCCCGACGTAAACAGGGAGCTAATTAGGCGGAGCTGATCTGAAGCCACAACAGAATTAGTGCGTTCGTGTCACTAACTCTATTAAATACTTCAAGAGAGTGGTTAAAAATAATTGAAATCCTTTTTTTATCCTATAACATTTAATTCAACAACGAAATAAAAGATTGACATAATTAGATGTCAGTTTAAGGCAAATTATGGAACTAGCACATTACAGGTAGAATTTTAAATATCTCCACCTACTTTTGATTTATAATGAAATGTCACGAGGGTTTACTTTAACGTACAGGAAATATGTAACATAAAATATAAACTCAAACAGCACCGATTTGCAGTTGAATTTGTGTCATCTTTCTAACTTCAATTCAATTCAATGTTTCGGTGCCAAACGGTTAATTCGTCAAGTAAAAGCGAAACGTGTTCCATTTCCACGTGACCTTTTGTAAAGTTTCGTCCCCTAATTCTATTAACAAACTGTTTACCTTTTCACAATAGAAACGTTAACAGGGAAACATATCGAAAGGAAATTCAGGAAGCGTGAAATAATAAAACCTGTGACCCTCCGGTCACAGATTTTACTGCAATCTCGATATCAATAGTTCGTGAATTCTATATAATTCACTCAGTACTATATAAAAGAATTTATTGTTCTGAAGTTCATATCACGAAACGGTCTTATCATTAAAATCGATCTCTTTCAAACTGTAAAGTATAATTTATTACGGATAATATTTCAAACAAAGATATAGCGAATATGTGTACAAACAATAAAACACCTACAAAAAATTATGAAATGACAGAAAAAAATCCAATGACATTAGCCCAAAGAATCTTTGCTTGGCATCATAGATAGCTATAGAGGTGTACGAGGTATGCGACGTAGAACAATTTTAAAATTTAAGTAAGTAATAAAAATATAGATCGAAATGTATAAATATTGCAAATGAAGAATGTTAAAAAAGGTTGTCAGAAACATGACCCCACTTCCAGAAAGGTTATCTCATTAATCTGGGTATCTACGGTAAGCCCGAATGTGCCAATGGTGACATTGGAAATCCTTCCGACCTTAGAGGGTCGTAGAACGCAAATCCTTTCGCGAAATCTGTGATTTTCGTGACTAACATTATTCCGTGAAGATAAAATTATATTATATAGTTACTATACAAACATCTTAATAGAGTTACGTGGAAAACCTAATAGCGTTCCCCAACATTTCAACCTAAATTGAATAAGAATAAAATGTTTTCGGTGAAAAGTAACAGACAAAATACATCCTTATCCTACAGGAAAATTGTTCATAACTACTTCGTCCCAGATGTAGTACCCAATAAACCTGAGATCAAGACGATAAGTTGTATCTAAGTTAGACCGGACCACAAGGTTAATAAGCAAAATGCTACCGCAGCAACGAGTATATACTCGTACAACACAACGGAAACAAACATTGCCGCTATTGTGCGTGTCGGAGCCTTCGCGGCGAAGTCGATGTTTCACGGGAGTTTGCGAGTCAGCCCAGAGTCAACATCCTCGATGCGAGACCGTATTGTTTATAACACTCCACGTACCAACTACGTACAACAAAGCTTTCGCTGCCCCTTCAATTATTCAGCTAAACTAAATAATTACACACCTGAATTGCGCTACTACTTTGGAAATTAAAATAAATAAGGTAAAACAACTTAAAAAAGTGACGCAATCTTTTTACAAATAACGACGAAGGCTACTATCAAACAATGCTTGATAAAATACATATGTCGATTTATGCTCAAGAATCCATAATTTATTCTGATTTCTAAAGCATATATTTTTATGCAAAGTATTAAAAGACCAACGCAGACAAAACAGCGTTTAGAAACGAGTTTGAGGAGCGTTTGAGTAGACTTTTAAACGTATAATTGATAAGGGAAGTGATTGCAAATTTAAAACATTAATTATTCTATTTATTATTAATAACAATGGCTTAATTGATGGCAGATCGTCTATGAAACAAGCACGTCGCGTGACTGTCGTGCGGAAAGGTTTGGATGACTTCCTTTGTTTCTTCACATAGTTTGTACAGCGCGGTGTTGTATCACACCCCACCTAGCCGCTCGCTATCTAGTACAGAGCTTCAGCCTTATTTGTTGTAGTTTACGTTTTCTAAGCGCTCTAACCTACTAAACCGAATATTTATACTGCGGCTGCTTTTTGTTATTCGCTAGTTTTGTTATATTTTTTTAAACGGAAACAATTATGCACTACTTTCTCTAAGTCAATCTTTTTAAAATCTCGGTATTCTATAAATGTGGATGTTCATTATCGTCGCTTAAGGAAAGAAGTTTAATATTTGTGAATAAACTAACACATTTTTTATTTCGTTCATAACTACAAACAATCAAACTATTTATTTTAGCTTAACACCAATAGTAAAGTTCCCAAAATAGTAGTGGTCGACGTAAATAAGATCATATTTCCACCACAACAGCGGACGGTCGTTTATATGATAATGTGCTTTGTAGCCGGATATACCTAATAGACGGCTGTTGAATGGTGAGAAAACATTTTTGTAGAACCTTCAACACGAAAATCCGACGCGCTTTCGACAACTGTTTATTTATACAATATACGAGTGCGTATGTTAAACAACCAGCAAACTTTATAAAGTAATCGAACGCATAAGCGTAAAGAGTATTGATTTTTCGGATAATAACTAATAGGTGGTGAAAGCCGCGATATAGCGGCGTTTTGCCGAGAAAATAAATAGCTGCACAAACAAGGCCGAGAGAACGATTAATCTAAGTTTAGAGAGTTAACAAGAAGGTGAAGTGATCAGCGGGAGCGTTGTTGAAGTTTAATAAGCGTTAGTTAGCGGAGCGGAGGCGCGGCCCGGGCAATAAGGCGGGCGTTATCTCCGGTGCGGCCGCGGCGCGCAACAAATTACTGCGCTCACGTCTCTCGCCCATCTCGAATCTCCCGACACGTTATAACTCATGCGACACATTCGCTAACGCGATCATCGCATTGCATCAATTAGGCCGTGAACGATCGATCGAATCCGCCGCTGTCGATATTGTTATAATAATCATATCATATCATAATCAAAAAGCAAAAGTAACTTAACATACTTTCCATTACAAGGTAAGCTGTCATTTTCTAATAACACATAAGCATACACATATATTTTGAATTGGTCATAATGAACTATTGATTAATATTATTGTAATATTGTTAAGAGAAAGATGTATTTATTATCACAACCCAATATTTTTCCGTTGCTAAACATGGATCTCTTGCAGCGAGAAGGATGTAGACCACAGTCCTTTGCGCCGGCCAAGAATTCGAATTGGTAGACTTTTACTTTTAAACAAACAAATCGACTTCCTAATAGAGATTAGGAGATGAGATTCCTAATAGAGAGTACAGTAATGACAGCCTAGAGAGGCTTTAAGATACAGGTGTACGGAAATCTATAAGTGGTCAGCGATTAATTTTATCTTTATATATCGACGGTTGCCGGGCTTTTGTTTTAAGCGACACTATGGCCGATATTGAGTTATATATATATTCGGATTCAGCGGATTTTTTTGCGTCGGTAGAGCTCGGTTTCGTGGCGATCTAAGCACTTTTTTGGCGCTTGAAACACTGACAAATTCGGGGTTAGTTTAAATTCCTTTGTTTGATGCGACATCATTTTTGTCCAATTTCAGACAAAATGTACTTAAG